>PVIR01034066.1:0-17441 GCA_004026965.1 Petromus typicus
AAAAAAAAAAAAAAAACAAAACTGAAATTTTATAAAACAGGGGCTTATTGAGGTCCTAAAGTTTAGAGCAGACTTTGCTTTGAATTCACTTGCCTAACAAAGAGAACATTGATTTTTCTTTTTCATCGCAACCTTAATCTTTGTGAAGGACCCATACACCTTGAGTCTGAAGTTTACATTAACACCCTGATGTTTGTCAGAACAACATTTGAGATGTCCTTTGTTAAGTAACCCTCTTGTGAGTGATGATGGTAACTTCCTAGGAGAGTGAGAAGTGGGAAATTTCACACACCCTACCTCCTTCACTGTGGGAATAATATACCATGGCAGAACTGAAGTATCGAATCCTTTTGTAACTGGCCTTTCACATTCTGAAGTAATGAGATGAATGAAGACAAACATAATTTATCTAGGCTTCTTTTCATCTCCTTAAGGCTTTGCTTGGTACAATGAACCAGTATTACCTTCCTCATTCCTCACTCAGTGCTTTAGATTTGCTCTGTAATTTTCCTGGAGCTGCAGTGTGGATGTGGATGGAGAAGGAGAGGCGCCCACTTGCACGCATTAGCAACACCAAGGATTGGGAAAGGCAGTAGCAGAGTTTTTCTCCAACCCTCATTACTGAGCTTGAGGGAAGCACACAGAAAGAGAAAAGTGAAGTATCTTTCTCACTGTTTCACAACATCAAGGTTATTCTGTTGACAGCATTTGTAACTTATTTTCTAGAAGATGATCCATTATATGAAGCTTAAAATGATATTGTGATACTTCATATATTCTTTGAATGTGAGTTATTTTACCAGTCTGATTTCTTACCTTGCTTGATTTGCTTTCCTGTTTTTTAAATTACCATCAATAATTAATTATTTCCTTTTTGTTATTTTAAACCAGTTTTTACCTTATTGTCTAGCAGTATTTTTCTACTTTTCTAAGTCATTCATTTTCCCTCATCATTAACTTCATTTTCTATCTTTTTAGGCTTGCACTGTATTTTTTGATTTATGTGCCTTATTTACCTATTTTCTTCTTTCTTTTGTATTCACAGAAGAATTTCAGATCATTATAATCCTTCACATCTTTTGTAGTCATTTTCCATTGGGTCTCAAATGCTACAATTTCACTTTTGTTGTTGTATGAGTAGTTTTGAGTTTCTGTTTAGTTTTCCTTTTGTATTTTCAAGCATATTCTATTGAGAGATTTGTGAAGCCTCCATTATTTTGAATTATAATATTCTAGTTAATTGAATTAAAGAACGTAGAGAGCATTGACTGAATATAAAAAAGGCCAAAGAAAATAAATGAAAGAGTTGCAATGGCTTCTCTGGATCAGCACTGAACTCCTTTTACATGTGGATTTAGAAACAGCTGAGATTTGAAGTACATGTCGAGAAAATTAACAGTAGGACTAGAGGGGAAATTTAGGAAAAACTGAAAGGAAAGACACTGTTGATGAGCCGGTGCTTGAAGTACATTAACAAAATATCCCTGAGTCCTGATTGATTTTTTTCCCCATCGGAAACACAGGGTTTTCTTGACAGCCTCTTGTGCGGGTTATAACAAACAGCTCTTGGGTTAGAAGGAAATCCTCTGCAGGCAGAGGCTATGTCCATGGCAGAGAGGCAGAGATAACCTCAGGTGTTCAGCTCACCTTATTGCACTGTGGTTGACCGTGATTGGTGTGGTCAGAGCTTCACAGACACAAAAGAATTAAAATGCCATTAAGGATATTTTAGATACTCCTCTCCACTGCCACAGAAAGGACATCTCCATCCAGGCATGTAGCTGGGTGGTGCTGTGGGCTGTCTGCCTTCAAGTGTAAGGTCCTGAGTCAATCCCTAACCCCCAAGGATGTATGTTGTCAATGCAAATTAGATTAGTTTGCCTAACAATCTGCTCTAGACCTATCACTGGTTTTACCTGTTTGAGCAATATTTCTGCCAGGTTTTAATATGCTGATGCAGATTTTTCTCAGATTGTGTAGTATTCAGAAAATGTCTCTTTTAAAAGTTTTTAAAGTGTCCTTTACTTTGAAATTGTTATGGCTTTTGCACTTAAGCCTTTGTTTGGTTTTCTCGGGTCTCAGCAAAATGCTTGTATAGCTGTCTGACCTTTTCACATATTATGGCATTGCTTAACAGTACATTTTTCTGGATTTGGTCTTCTTTCCATAGATAGAGATTTATGTCACATTCCAAACTGTCCCTGCTTCTGCCTGCTTGGGATGCAGAAGGAGGGACAGTTATTGCTCTGGGTGTTTACAGTCAGTCAGTTGGGTTCTGAATGCACTAAAGGCATGAAAACAGGTAGTTGGTTGAACATTCACTGTACAAAGGTATGACCATGATATTTTAAATCCAGAACTGGTAAAACTACTGCAATTAGTGATTATTGCATCTTCTTTAGTAGATAACACCACCACCAACAATGAGAGGCTATCATTCACCGAGGGCTTCCAGTGTGTCAGGTACTGTTTTCTCACTTTTCTGTAATTAGCTCACCATGTCTTTCTGCTTGGTGTATCCTCATTCTGAGATGACTTACACACTTATAATCTCCAGGTCCTTGAAGTAGTAAATGACATATGGGGAATTCAAACTTTAAGTTGTCCATTGTTGGAACCCTTTCATGTTACTGTCACATGCTCCTGTTTTTAACACCAAAGTATCTGGCTGTATGTAAGTATCTCCTACACAGTGACACTGACATTACCGATGGTACCAGCCAATAGTGAAGTCAAGGAGCTTCAAAGCCAGGAAAAGTCCAAAGATCAACCATCGAATTGAAACTTTCTGGTTTCAGATAAGAAAATTCAGACATCAAGGAAAGCAGAAGGGTGAAAGTAGAAGCAGCCAGAAGTTGAATTCAAGTTGTTTTTTCCTTCTAGGGGTGTAGTCTCTTCAATTGTGTTTTGTTCTCTTTCCTTTGTTTACTTTATGCATTACCTGGTATACAAAGTGGAAAATTTTACTTTTCCTATATTCAGCCTATAATTGTTCAAAATAGACCAAGATACCATATTTTGACCATCTGTTATGTGTTGGCTCTGAAATAATTTTAAGTTGCTGATGTGCCTGGTTTTTAAAATTTTGCAAGCTGTGGCTCAGAGAGGCTAAAAATGAGTTGCTTGAGCCCCACATTGAATACATGTTTGTCTAACGTGGAAGTGGACAGCTTTTCATTCACTCTGCGCTGCCTGGTTTAAACCTTTAAAGAGTGCAGACCCTATCAAGATAGTGTGTTTTAGCTCAGGCTATTGTTTCTTTTCTCTACTACATCAATCCAAGTGCATGCTGGAGATGCGCTGCCCTCCAGTTTTGCAGATGTGACTGCCACATCCATCTACGATGTGATGAAAGAAGGTTTTATAGTTCCATAGTTCTTTCAATTGTTTGGTGGAAAGACTTCCTGGATATGTCTCTCCTGGTAAGTGGAAAAAAACCTTCCCACCTGAGAAGCCCTTTGATTTGTAATTGTTTCTTAGTTAAGTCCATCAGAAATCCTTCCCTAGCTGTAGGCGCTGGGTTATAAATTGTCTGCACTTCGTCTTACTAGGATTTTGTAGCTTAGTTCCTCCAAGTCATTTACCTGTGTCTGTATTTACTGACACAAGAAGGAGCACTGGACAATGTTTAGCTGTCTCACACCAGCTTGCACCTGTGGTTTATCCAGTATCTCAGGAAGGTTTGTGTAGAAGATAATCCTTCCTCTGCACTTGTTTCCTTTCTGTGTCTTGACCTTATTGGAAACAGAAGAGTCACCTTGTACCTCAGTAAAAGCAGCAAAAGGGAAAGATTTTTGAATTGCTGAGTAGGCAGGCATCTCTCTCTCATCTTTCCCCTTTTCCTGTTCTTCACAAGGAAATCCTTTGGCAAGAGCCTTAGTCTGTTTGTGAATCATCAATTTCAAACTTATGACCTCTTATTTTGAACATTTTGATAATATATTTAATGTATTAAGTAGGTTGATAGAAGGAGACTGAGGATCTGTACAATGTCTGTTAAGATTTGGTATGAATTTTTCATTTAATTGTTATTGTTTCCTGACTTGCCATTAAAATTCTTGCTGAAGAGTACTAGTGTTTGTGTTTACATTTTGATGGTGCTGTCTCTTTGTGGAATTTATTTCATATATTAGATGCAAAGAAATACAAGGACCTTTACTTGGTGTGGTGGTTTGGGTTGGAGTGGGAGCGTACCTGTGGGGTGAGACAGAATGCCTTTATTGCCTTGTTTCTCTCATTTGTCTGAATCCGTGAGGCCATCAGGAGTCAGTCAAGTGACAGAAGGGACCCAGTTCATGGGAAATAGTTTGGAATAGAGCTTGAGAATAGAGTTATGACTTGTAAGCTGTTCTCAGATTCTGCATGTCCAACTGCCTCAGTTCTGTAAAGCTATCTCCATTTAAAAGATCCAAGTACGTCTTTACAACATATGATTACAGCAGAAGTGCTTCCCTACCTGGGTGGTGGCCCCAATTAACATAACAGTCTCCTAATGGGCAGCGCCACTTAACTTGCCAGATATATTCTCAGTACATTTCTCACAGCCCTGTCATACTCAGTCAATCAAGTAATCCATTTACCCCCTTGCTCCTGGCTGAAGAAAAGGTCATGTGTCTGGTCTTGTAAAACAAATGAGAATTATTACAAGATGGAGGCCAGGCAAGATGTATTGCAGACACCTTCGGCTGCTTGAGTGACCCAGTGTGACTAATCTTATGATAGACCTGAGACCTGCAGAGCCACGTCTAATAAAACAAAACAGAACAAAAAACCAGACTAAAACAAAACCAAGAAAACAATACACACACCACCCCACTTTCTCTTCTGTTCCTCTCAGGGTATTACTTCATTTGGTTGGGAAGGGAGGAGTGCTATTCACATTCAGGAATCCCACGCCAGATGTTCAAATGCGACCCGACAATCATCACAAATACCACGCGAAGAAATATTGGGCAAGTAATCAGATTTTCCTCAGTTCACCCTCTAATTAGAGGGCAGGTTAAAATCCAAAGTAATGAAATTAAAATCTAACTACTGTTAAGACTTTGATGTTTTTGCTCAGGGCCACCAGGGAGCTTGGCATCACATGGGACATAGACGGACATAGAGGCCCAGAGGCCCAGGGATATAAGGCTTCAGGTAAAAGTTGACCAGGTTTGATTTGAGAATAAATTGGCCTCTTGTCAGAACATAAATATGAACCTTTGTAGAACAAAAAATGTTATACAGAAATCTCCATTTGCTCAGCTTCCAGGTTATTTAAGTTGATAGGCTTCATGATGACTTTTTCTTTATTAGTATATTTTTTAAGAGAATAGACCTACTCACAGGAAATGTGAACTTTTAGCTGCAAGAATGTTTGTTACACCACTGTTAAAGAAAATATGTGTGTTAGAGAATGCAAGGTCATCCACTTGGACTGAGTCTGTTATATTCTGAGCAGGAAAAGAAAAACACCGAAGCACACACTCATGGGCGGGCACACACACACACACACACACACACACACACACACACACACACACACCTCAAAGAATGGAAAGAAATAAAATTTTAGCCTCATTTCTGCCTGGTTCAAATAAAAGGCATAAAAGGCCAGGGCCGAGGCTCTTCATAAGGCGAGTGCCTTCCTTCTTCCTAGGTAAGCTTTTGCATTTGGCAGTAGGCAGACAATACCAGAGTCCTGTGCAGTGGATTTCTCTCCCTGGGAGAGGCAAACTTAAATGTTTGGCTTCTTGCCAGAGAAGAACTACGTGCAAAAGGAAGAGCGCACTGGCCTGAGGGGCCTAAAACAGCAATGTAAGATTTATCTGTGGATCTGGGGTCAGATGATTCCAAAGTGCATTTTTATTTTTCACACAGGGTTCTTTCCTGGAAATTTAGGAAAGGACAAGGTTTTCTGACATTGCTCCCAAGTTTTCTGCCTCATTTTCATGTCCTCCCCTGAGCTCCCATGCCTCTTTCCCTGGATTTCCTGCACAAGGTCCCCATGGTCCTCACAGAATACAGGTCCCTCCACACAGCTTCCGGGGTTGGGGTGAGTCTATGAGCTAGTGACACTTTCCTGCTGTTCACCACTTATTCCCACAGTACCCACTCACTGGGTGATACAGGTGTGTTGTTATCGACTCAAAGAAATTTTGGGCTACACATGGGACAGGATGCATTGGTTCTAATTATGACTTTCCCTCATTCCTTGGAAAATCCATCTGAGAAGCTAAATTTTATTTATCTACTAATTTTTATTAATACATATTTGTAGTACATAATGATTATATTCATTGAAATTTGTACATGTATGTGTGACATTTTAATCCTTTTTTGTCCCCTTCTCCCAGCCTTCCCTGCTCCAACTCATGTTTTTTCTCATATTTGAAAAAGCTGTATTTCTAATTTTTAAAATTTCTGAGAGCTAGGTTCTTGCTACATGGTTCGGTTTGGCCTAGAACTTGTGGTAAACCTACTGCCCTGGTCTCCTGAGTGCTAAGATTGCAGGCGTTTGCTACCATGCTTGGTAGAAAAGATAAATTTTAAATAGGGGTTTTTATAAATAGATACTCTAGTTACTGATTTTGTATTATACTTAAAAGGTATCAAGAGTATGTCCTTCCAGCTTTCACCATCTGACTCTCTCTACTCATCCTCTTTCTGCAGAGATAGCTCTTCTCCTAAACTCCAATTTTAAAATACAAGTGAGTATGATCTCCCCCATAAAGCGCCCCTCAGAGCTTTGTACTCTGAGGTGAACTCTGATCTTCATAGAGTAATCCAGGCTGGATTTGCCTCCTAACATGAAGCTGGGAAGCTGTTTCAGAAGTGTGAGGTGTAAACATACATTCAGGGTTTTCTTGAAAATTTAACAAATTGAAATACATATACATATATACGCACACACATGTGCACATTAACACACCCAGAGACACATTCACAAAAATGCAGAGAGTATTAATTCCCAGAGATAGGTACAGGTGAAATGCAGCAAGAAACTTTCCCAACCACCAGAGTTGTGTGCATGGTGTTGTTCTCGGAATGGTGCCTCCTGTTTTTGACATGGAGCATAATAATAATTTAACGCATTTCTCTCTCCATCCCTGAATTGCATTTACTTTAGGTCCAAAGTGAATAGAAAACAGGAACAAACTCTGAGCTGGGTGCTTGTCTGTGGATGGTCTGCTGGCCAGAAAAAAAATACAAGGGCCTGTTGGAGCCTCCTAAAGGCTCCTTCAGTTCTTAGGAGCAGGCTCACCCTCATCCCTACCTGGGCGTGGCATAGGGAAGGAGTGTACGCACGGGGTAGGTTCCTTCTTCCAGTCCCTTCAGTAAATGTTGATGTCATTTCATAAAGCCTGGGACATTAAGCGTATCACATTTTACCTTCTGTCAATCTTCCCTCCATTTAAAGCCTGTTTCATGTTTTACTTGATTTTAAAATCCCCTTTCCATAGCTGGCTTGGCACTTTCCACACTTTGTATTAGTGACTTTGCCTCCTTGCTGTGACAAAATAGCTGACACTCATAATTCAAGGAGAGTTTTTCTGTGGCTCACATTTCAGGCCTTCATAGGCTAGTTGCAAAGCAGGAAGGCATGGCAGGGGGCATAGTGGAAGAGGGTTGCTTACAGCATGGAAGACCGGAAGCAGAAAAGGGAGGAATAGAGGAAAGAGATAAAGCCCTTCCAGGCCACATCACCTGTGACCGGCCTTTTCTTACTGGATCTTACCTCCTCATAACCAGCCAGTGATCACCTCATACTCCATTCACTTTCCAGAGGCCCCAGCTGTGAGCACATAGGTCCCCTTTGAGGATGTTTGGATATAACCATTAGGTCTGCTTGCACATCACCTAAAAACTTCTTTACCTCATAGCCATTTCTTTACTTCTTTTATGATTCTGCTGTTGACTTACATGGGTGTTCATTATTTAAGTTTTTGGAGTATAAACTTTTTTTTTTTTTTGATACAGGGTCTTGCTTTGTAGTTCAGGCTGTTTCTGAACTCAGCTTCAAACTCAACTATCCTCCTACCTCTGCCTCCCAAGTGCTGGGATTATAGGCGTGAGCCACCATGCCCAGTATTGTGATATGCTGTAGTGACTGCTGCTGGGCATGAGTTCATACCCAGTATTGTATGTGTTTCTGGGGATCGAACCTGGGTCCTTGTGCTTGCAAAGCAGGCACTGAAATCACTGAGCTAAATCACTGGCCCAAGACTATAAACTTTTTGAATACAGGGGAATATCTGGTTTGCTTTCTTTTGAACACTCCACTGTAAGGCACATAATATCTGTTTGCTAATTTGAAAAGGTGGAAAAAAGTAGAGGCAAAGAGTGTATCTCCGTATTCAAGCTGCCTGGACCCAAACCCTCGCTCTCCTCATTACTAGTTGTGCTCTGTTCCATTCTTTTGGAACTCAGTCGTTTAGTGGCCTTTCCAATTCATTAAGGGCCCTTCTTTGTCCCTGTGTCTTCAGGGACAAAACAGAGAAAATAATGGTGCCTCCATCATAATCCTGTTGTAACTACTAACTCAAGCATAAATATGTGTGAAAATAGATACATTAAATATTGTATAAAACAGTTGGTATTTTAAAATTATTTCACTTGCATTAATTACTGATTAAAAGAATTATGAATACCCTTAGTGGCAGGCTACATCAGTACCCTGAGCCTTATGAGATTTACTTTGTCTTCCCTCTTTCCTTCCTTGCTTCTTTCCTTTCTTTTTTGCTCCCTTTCTTTCTTTCTTTCTTTCTTTCTTTCTTTCTTTCTTTCTTTCTTTCTTTCTTTCTTCCTTTCTTTCTTTCTCTACTTTCCCTTCACTTCTTATTGGTACTGGGAATTGAACTTAGGACTTCAAGCTTGCCAGGCGGGTCCTACACTGATGAACTTCATCCCTGGTCTTCCTTTCACTTTTCAAAATAAAGTTATTATTATTCTTTTGATCTATAGATAAAAAGATCTGTAAAAAACTCCACGCCCTTTATAAACTACATCCTGTCCCTAGGGTGCTCAGTTCTACCCAAAACCTCACTCTGTCCTCTTCAGTGAGAAAGGAGCAGCCTTGGGAAGAGTGGTAATCCCCTTTTTCTTTTATTGACTCTTCACTTTTAGAGCACTAAAGAGTAGGGGGAAAGTGAGAACAAAAAGCTTTTGTTCAAATAGTACAGTTATAGATTAGTACAGTTATAGATTGTTTTGCATTTTCTTGTCTCAGATGTTCAAAGGTGATTCCTCCATCCCAGTTCCTCTGTATCCTTGGCTATCTCTGTGCTGGGATTCATATCCACAATTTGAGAAACTCACTTTTTCTGGTGGTCAATCTCTCTTCCTCCCCTAGTTTTCCAGCGACTTAATTATACAGAAAACTTTTCACTGGCATCCTCTGTCTTGCAGGACATGCTCTGGGGCAGCACTTGCCGTGAGTCTATGGTGGGAAGTGTCTGCTATTGGTGGAATGCAGGTCCCTCTCACACATAGGCTTCTGCTTTTCTTCTTCCCTCTGTGGCTTTAAGTAGGACTTTTCATTCCCACATTCTTCAGAAATGCATCAAGACTAGCCTCTGGACCTGCCCCAGGTGTTCAAGGGATATATACAAATTCCCCACCTTTCAGTAGTGCAGAATTAGGAGGTAACTAATTCTAAACCCCTTTGGGTGAATGTGACGTGAAAGTTCAGAGAGCCCTTCTACTACCCCTGCAGTGGAGGAAGGGGCTGTGGATTGAAGGAAGATGTTTTCCTCCAAAATACTTTCCCACCTCCACTTTCAAAAGCATAAATACTGGACAGGTGTGGAGTCTTCTCACTGGGTTTCAGCATCACTTTAACAATTCTGTTTTGTGATCTGGTGCCTCACTTTGGAATTGTCTGTGGGATCTTTAAAGTCACTTAGAATTTCTGACTGTTACTGCAGAAAAAAGAATACAGAGCAAACTACATTTTGCTCAAACTGTATGAACTGTATCCCAAAAGCTCGGATCTGGCAGGAATTCCATTTGAGCACCTGCATTTCGTGTTCCTCTCTGTGGCCTTCACAGGATCTCTGGTCTTCTCCCTCTCTGATTTTTGGTTTAGACTCCATTATTTTCTTCTCTTCTTTTCCATGATATCTTGTCTGTTCTTTTCATCTTTTATTTCCTTTTCTCCTTTCATATGTGCAGTTTATGCTCTTACCACACTCAGTTCTCTCTTGATTCTGCTGCTTCTTTAGCCTTTTATTCCTCCTCAATTTCCAAATAAATGAATTACTTTGTTCCTATAGTAATTTCATTTTCTGTAGTAATTACCTCCTAATTATTTCAATCTGACTTTTATCTTCAACATTCATTGAAAGCTACCTTTTTCAGCTCTCTGAATACCCACAGGTGATTATTTAATGCCACAATTACAAAGATCTAAAAGTTTGCTTCTCCTTTATCTACTTCCTGTGGCTTCTCCATGTTAGTTTTTGGTGCGTGGGGTTTGGGGATGACCCTCCTCCAGGGCAAGGGCAGGCTGGACTGTTTTGTGCTTCAAAACTGAATATTACAGTAAAGGATGTGATACATGTTTGAAATGATTAAACAGCTGGGTGCAAAGCTCACATGTGCATTAATTGTATCATTCATTCACTTATTCACTTTTTAACAAATATTTACTAGGCTCTTACTATGTGCTAAACATTGTTTTAGGAATAGAGATTTAAAATAGTCATGGCCCTTATCCTCACTGACTGTATATTCTAATGAAGGCAAAGGAGAGAGAGAAGAGAGAAGTATATTAAAAATACTAATTTTTGATGGCTACAAATGTTATGAAAGTAGGAAGCTGTCATGGGAAGCAAAAGAAGGATGTGGGTTGGACAGCTATTTTGGGAAGTTCAAAGGACTTATTCTGAGGACAACAATCAATCTGAGATTTAGTGTGACCAGAAAAATGCTATTTCTAGGAGATCAGCAGAGTCTGCCAGGTAAAACGTACAGTGCAAACATTTGAAATGAGAGAAAGCTTGGTGTGTTCGAGAAACAGAAAGCCGTTGTGTGTGGATTACAAAGAGTGAAAAAGATGAATTCACATATGTCATGGGCGAAGTCATACAAGGCTTGGAAGGTAGCATAAAATGTGATAGAGAACAATTGGAAAGTTTTAAACAGGAGAAGGGCATAATCAGAGCAATATTTTCAAAGATTTTCTTGCCAGCCAGAGAGATAAGGGATGATAGGTGAGATACAATGTCTCAGGTTAGGGAAGAATGAACAGAGAGAGAGGGAGAAATAAATGGATCTGAGATATTCTGTGGAGTTAGAGTTGATGAATTTGATAATTTGGTATAGACGTTAATCACAGAAAGGGGTTACTTTTAGATTTGAGTTAGAAACTGGGCACATGAAATGTCATTTCTGAGGCAGGAGGACTGGAAGAACAGGGTTTGGGGTAGAAAATGAAGAGTTTTGTTTGGATACATTAAAATTGAGATGTCCATCAAACCTTTGTGTAGAAATATCAGATAAACAGTTGGAAAGATTTGTACTGGAGATCTTGGGAATTCATTACTACTTGAATGATGCTAAAAGCCATGAATACAAGGGAATGAGAGAAGATAGAATAGAGGAGTCTGAGCTGGGTCTAGTGATACATACCTGTAATCCCAATATGCAGGGAGTCTGGGGTGGAAGAATAGCAAGTTCAAGCCTAACCTGGGCAATTTAGCAAATTAGCAAGACCTTGTCTTTAAATGAAAAAAATAAAAATAGAAAGGGACAGGGTGCAGCTCAGGATGAAGTACTGAAAAGGTGATACTAGGGGAAGACGTTCCTGGGATGTGGCTCAGTGGAAGTTCCTAGGTTAAATCACCAGATCCACAAAAATGAACAAAATAAAGCAAAAAAAAAAGTCCCCAAAAATAAAAATCAAGAAGAGTCTTTAGAACCAGCATGAAATCTGCCAGGAGTTAGAGAAAAATAAGAGGATAGTGAGATAGGAAATGAAATTAAAAAGTCAACTTTCATATTCTGTAAGAAACCACCATACTATGGTGTCATAAATGATAAGAGTATACATTAGGTCTTTTCTCCTTAAATGTGTGATCTTCCCACTGAAAATCTGGAGCTACAGATCATTCCAAAACCAATGTATATGTATTTTTCTATACATATAGACATATTATAAAACTTACTATACACATTAGCACAGTGAGTGATTAATAACAGCAATAATAAAATAAAGGAATTCTAATAATATTCTGTAATAAAATGATCAGTGGTGATTATTTTTATATTAAATTTATTTTATTGATATATATTTTATATACATTATGATCACAATCAACAGTGAGATGTTGTACCTGTACATGACACATCTTGATTCTCATTTTTCCCATTCTCCTTCCCTCCCTAGCACTCTCACATCCTTTTTATTTTTTTTATGTTACTATCAATTTTTTTCTTTCCTTTCTTTGCTTTCCCCTACCAACCCCCTTTATCCTTTTCTTTTGAACGTTTTCTTCCTATTTCACAATACATTTTGGAACTCATTTACAGTTTCAGTGTCTCACACTAGAGAAATGATATGACATTTACACATCTGTCTCCAATTTATTTCATTTATGAATATGTTCTCAAGGTATATTCACTTAAGTATAAATGACTCAAATTTATCATTCTTAATGGCTGAGTAATACTCCATTAAAAACAAAGTCTTCTTTATCCAGTCTCCAGATGATATGTATTTGGACTGTTATCTATTACAAACTGAGCTGTTATAAATATTGGTATAATATGTCACTGTGGTAAAATGTTTTTAATTCTCTTTGTGAATATACACTGCAGGGATAAAGCAAGGTCAAATGAGACACTTAATCCTAGTTGTTGAGGAATTGAGGAGTTGAGGAATCTCCACACAGTGGATGAGGGTATCTTTCTCTGCACAGCCCCTCTAATATTTGTTGTTGGTTGATTTCATGATAGCAGTCTTTCTTTCTGGAGTGAAATGGAATCTCAGTGTTGTCTTCATCTGTCTCTGTCAAAGGACCAGTGATGTTGAACGTTTCTTCATTTTTTTCTTAGCTGCCTTGACTTCTTCAGGTTCTCATTTTTGGGCTGGGTCTTTAGATGGGAAAAGTCTGATTTTTTAAAAGTTCTTTATATGCTCTAGATAGTAGCTCTATGTCTAAGAAACAGCTGGTAAGATTTTCTCTTGTATTGTAAGTTGTCTTTTTACCCACTTGATGGTTTCTCTTGTTGTGCAGAAGCTTTTTAATGAGTTGAGATCCCAGTTATTGATCCCTTCTGCTAGTTCTGATGCTGCTGAAGTTATGTTCATAACGTCTTTCCCTATGCGAGTGTCTCTGAGAGTTTTACATAACCTATTTTCCAGTAGGATTAGTGTTCCTGTTTTAATATTTAGGTGTCTAATCCATTTTGATCTTAGTTTAGTATGTGTTGAAAGATGTGGATCTAGCTTTAGACTTTGCTTTATTATACTTTGGGCTTTATTTGGGTTTTATTATACTTTGAAATCTGCTGGATCTGTGATTTCTGTCATTTCATTCCTGATTGCATAGATCTGAGCCTTTTCCTTCTTTTGTTTGATAAGGTTGGCTAAGGGTTTGTAAATTTTATCTTCTCAAAAAACAAAACCTTAGATTCATTGATTCTTTGTATCATTCTCTTCATCTCCATTGCATTAATTTCTACTCTGACCCTTATAATTTCTTCCCTAGTATGAGCTTTGGGTTTGTCTTGCTCCTCTTTTTCTAGTCGCTTGAACTTCAGCAAATAGATTGTTCATTTGAGCTTGTTCTGTTTTCCTGGTGTGGATGTTCACTGCTATGAATTTCCCTCATAGAACTGCTTTCATTGTGTCCCATAAATTTCTATATGTTGTATTGGGGTTATCATTTAATTGTAGAAACTGTTTAATTTCTTTTTTAAAAAATCTTTTCTGAGACAGGGTCTGGCTTTGTCGTTCAGGCTGGCCCTGAGCTCAGCCTCAAACTCACATCACAGCAATTCTCTTGCCTCTGCCTCCCAAGTGCTGGGATTACAGGTGTGAGCCACCACGCCCGACACTGTGGTATGTCATATTGATTGCTGCTAGGCATGAGTCTCCACACCAGTATGGTATGTGGTTACCAGGGATCAAACCCGGGTTCTTGCATTTGCAAGGCAGAAGCCAGAACCACTGAGCTAAATCCCCAGCCCAAAAAACTGTTTAGTTTCTTCTGTGCCCTATTGGTTGCTTAAGAGAGTGTTGTTCAACTTCCATGTGTTTGTAAGGATCTTGGCAATTGTTTTGCTATTCAGCTCCAAATTCAAGTCACTATGGTCTGGCAGTATACAGGGAACAACTCTAATTCTTTTGCATTTACTTAAATACTCTATGAACTAGCATATGATCTATTTTGGAGAAGGACCCATGAGCAGTTAAGAAAAATGTATATTCTGATTTTGTGTGGTGAAATATTCTCTATATATCTATTAAGTACATTTGTTCAAAAGTTTAGTTCAGTTCAAGTATTTCATTATTGACATTTTGTCCAACTGATCTATTTGTGACAGTGGGGTATTGTGATCTCCTACTACTATTGTATTATTGCTTATCTGGTTTTTCATGTTCATTAATATTTGCTTTATATAGTTGAAAGCACTAGAATTTGGTGCATAAATATTTATGAATGCCATCTATTCCTCTTGGATTATTCCCTGTAGGAGGATATAGTGTTATCATTTGTCTTTCTTAATCAACTTTGTTTTGAAATCTACTTTGTCAGCAAATAAGATCGCTACTCCTGCTTTTTTGCTGTTTCTTGTCACATGGAGAATTGTTGTCCATCCTTTTACTTTCAGTCTGTGGATTTCTTTTTAAAGTAGGTATGTTTCTTGTATACAGCATATTGTAGACTTTTACTTCCTAATCAATTCTGCCAGTCTATGTCTTTTAATTGGTGCATTGAGGCTACTAACGTTAATGGTTATGACTAGTATGTACTGATTTAACCCTGTCATATCATTATCCTGTTCTTAGTTCTTTAATTCTTTTCTTTTGCCCCTTTCCATTCAGTTTCTTGCCTTGGACCATCAGTTCATTCTGTTGGGTCTCATGGGATTGTGATATTCATATTGTGTAGAACTTTTTGCAGTGCAATTTTGGAATTTATGAAGTTTTCCAGGTGTTCTTTGTCCTGTAAATATCTTATATCCCCATCAATTTTGAAAGATCTTTTGGCAGGATACATCAATCTAGGCTAGAGTTTGTTTTCTTTTAAGGTTTGAATACTTCATTCCAGGCTCTCTTTGACTTGAATGTTTATATTGAAAAGTCTCCTGTGATTCTAATGGGCTTACTTTTGTAAGTGATTTGTTTCTTTTCTTTAACTGTTTTCAGTATTTCATTCTGTTGGATTTCTGGAATCTTGAGTATTATATCCCTAGGTGTAGATTGTAGATTTATTTAGATCATGGCCATTTGGAGTCCTACATGCCTTATTATCTGTAGGTTAAATTCTTTTCCTTTTCCTGTGCAATTTTCTGCGATTACCTCAGTGAACAATTTTTTTTTGAAATATGGTTTGTACTATTTCCTGTTTCCTCACTGACTCCAAGCAGTCTTATGTTATTCTTCTATTCATCATCTGTGAGCTGCTGGATGATCTCTCATGGTTGCTTGTTATTTTCCATAAATCATTACTCTTCTGTTCACTGGCCATAATCCTATTTTAGATCTTCATACATAGAAGTTTTCACATTCATTTATCCTATTTTGCAAGCTTTCATTGGAGTTTTTCATCTCCTGGAAATCTGCTTGAAGCTGTTTGACAGATTCCATTACTTTCATAATCTGAAATTCTATCATTTCCTGATCTCTTCTTTAGTATTATAAATCATATCTTTCAGTATAGAAATTATCTCTGTTATTGTCTTAGAAATTATTTCTGATTTGCATTTTACTAGATCCTCTTTTGTTACCAGCTCAGAGAGTCCTCATGATTGAGCTTCAGTTTGCTCTATTTCCATTTTCTCTGGATTCCCCTGTGATTATGATCTTGGTATTTGAGTTTTTGAATTTTTTCTCATTTCTTTTTTTCTATTGTGGCTGAAGTTTTTGGTTTAATTTTTGGTCTGCTGCCTGGGCAATGTTTACTGCCAGTCTCTTTATTCCTAATATTTAGAAATCTTAGGTCCCATTCCCTTAGGAGATGGTTACTTGTTGCGTTGTCCTCCTTGGGTCTGTAATGGTCCTTAAGGGATCTCAGTTTTGGCACACCATGAAAGGTACTTTTAAACAGAATAATCTCATAACCTTGGTTGACATAATGCAATCAGTATCATCAACAGTATCAAACAGCAGAGGAAATAATCACCTGTGCCAATCACTATTCTGAAACCTTTAACCTTTTGTTAGATCTGTGACCATATATCAAAGTTTAGAACTAACCACAAATGTGTTTACAACATACAGGCACTTCAATATACAGAATCACCCTTTGGGAATAAAGAGTCATCCAGGAGTTGGGGGTGGGGAAATAGAAGCAAAAGGAGAGATTACAAATAGGGTTGGAGGACTTGTAAAGATCATACAAACCCTAAAAGCTGATGTAAAGTAGAGGACAAAAGAGACAAAGGGGACAAATTCAAAACAGAACAGACTAACAGCAGCAGGACAACTAGAAACTGTATTCACTCTCCTATAATAGTACAGAAGAAAGGAATAGGACAGAAGACCAAAACATACAGATATCAAGGAACTAATACTGACCAAAGGAAAAGAGAGGATGAAGGAAAGTTGAAGACTAGAGATATCATGCAACAGGCAATAAGGAGACTATTTTTTCTCTCCTGTAAAAATAAGAGCAATTTAAAGAAGAAAAAATCCAAAATTGGACAGATTCAGCTATAAGAAAGTAAAGAAATAAAGAATAAAAGAGAGGGCAAAAGATAGAAAAAGAAAAAAAAATGAAAAAATAGAAAATAGAAAAAAAAAGAAAAAAAGAAAAAACAACAGCAAGAAAGGGAAAGGAGGAACTGGAGATGTGAAAGATGGCAACTTTTAGAAGTTTTGCTTTGATATGAATTTAAAAGCTGGACAGAAACATGGAGGAATCCATTGGAAATTATTGCTTTTGTTACTCAGTATGGAATATTTGCATTCTTCTATTTTTTTATTATTATTATCTTTATTGGTACATTAAATATACACATCATGATTGCACTCCATAATGGGGATTTGTACCAGTATAAGACACAACTTAATTCTCATTTTTTCCCATAGCCCCCCACCCTACCACCCCCCCATATATATAAAATTTGTTTCCTTA
Source organism: Petromus typicus (assembly GCA_004026965.1). Lineage (NCBI taxonomy): Eukaryota > Metazoa > Chordata > Mammalia > Rodentia > Petromuridae > Petromus > Petromus typicus. The sequence continues at coordinate 17,289 of PVIR01034066.1, forward strand.
CTTTTTTGTTACAATCTCAACATTGTCCCCTTTCACCTTATTTTACATTGAGCATTTTCTATTTCACAATATATAACATACAATGCTAGGACTCATTTACATCTTCATTTTCTCATACCAGAGAAAAGATGCGATATGTACCTATCTGTGACC
>PVIR01034067.1:0-17434 GCA_004026965.1 Petromus typicus
CATTCTGTAGAAGAACCACAGCTTTTTTATCCAGTCTCCAGTTGATGGACATTTGGGTTGTTTCCAAGATGTAGCAATCACAAACTGAGTTGCTATAAACATGGGTGCACATATGCCACTGTGATATGAGTCTTTTTATTTTACCAATTTGCTTGGGCTTACCTTTAAGAGTAACTTGGAAATTATTATAAGACACAGGGTTATTTTACAATGATTTACCATATAATAATCCCATCTTCTTATCATATGATATATTTGTAAGTAGTCGTTTCTTTTTGCAGATGAAAAACACATGCATAGATGTTTTAAAATAAAACCTATGTTTATTTGCTAGAGCTGCCATAACAATTATCACAGTCTGAATGGCTGGAAACAAGAATTTATTTCTCAGAGTTTTGGACACAAGAAGTCCAAGGTCAGCATGCCAGCAGGGCTGGCCTCCTGCAAGGACTCTCTTACTACCTGTGTACCATTTTCTCTGTGCTCTCGTGCTCCTAGCCTCTCTCCCTATTTTTATTAGTTCACTGGTCACACTGAGTCAGAGCCCACCAGGACAGTATCATTTTAATTTATTTAATTCTGAAAGACTTTTTCTCTAAATATGGTAACATTCTGAGGTCTCGGGGGTTGGGATTTCAAAAGATCAATTTGAGAGACAGGGTCTGAACTTCAGTTGATCATGGAACGTTTGTGATGCCGGTGTAGTTCAGAAATTGTTTTCTATTAGTCATTGTGAATAGAGTAATTATGGAGCTCTTTGACCTACAGAGTTCTTTTATTTGAAGTTTTATCACAGAAACAATATGATAGCTGGCAAGTGTGTTTTTTTAATCTCTTATTTCCTGTTTTTATTATCTTTCAGAAAAGTGATTCTTAATCTTTTTCAGGGATACATCTACAACTCTGAGAATCCGATGAAAGTAACTTCAATAAAAGTTAATTCTGTTTTGACAAACCACCTCTAAACATAGCAGCTTCACCATTTTTTAATTTCAGAATATTGTATGTGGAAAACTCAGGCTGACTACAGCTGAGGTTGCTGATCACGGAGTCAGCTGGGCTCTCTTAGCTGCGTGGTCACTTGGTTGTCAGTCACATCTCTCACGTCTAGTGGTTGGTGGCTGAGGGCAGTGTAAGTGCAGGTAACTGGCCACAGCTGCTCACCACCATTAGGCAAGCCCATGTGTCATCTCATGAAAGTGTTCACAGGGATTTCAGGAGCAAGGGGAGAGATCAAGCCTTTTAGCAGGAGCTTTTCAAGTCTTTTCTTGTACTACTTTTACTGATGCCTCATTGGCCAAAGTGAGTCACGTGGACATACTCAGATTCAGAGTTTGAATAAGCTGCAGCGCCACATCACAAAGGACCATGGCCTTGGGAGAGGGGAGGACGGGGCAGTCTCTAATTGAGTTTAAGGAGGAGATGACTGGGGTCATACCATATACCTGAAATGTACCAACACGTTTAAAATTTTTTAAACAACAAATTAGCACTGGTATGCACTAGAAATACATTTTCTAACATGTAACAAAGGCAGACAGAACTGAAATTCATTGGGGGGATAAAGATGAGAAAAGTAAACTAGAAAAGTTCTATTTTTACAGCTGCTCCCCCCCATTGAAATTGTCTTTTAATAAAAAAGTAATTGAAGTCTGTTCTCTGAAGAGGTGCAGATGTTGGCTGGATGTTGGAAAGGAAAGCACTGTAGGAATAGGACATGAGAAAATACTGGAGGTACTGTAAGTAGACCACTCACAGCATCTACGTCCTGAGCTTTGGAAAGAAGAAATCTTCTGTGCTCTTAGAACAGGATAACATGAGAAATGAGGCTATGGATAATTGAAGATGTTTTCTTCTTTTGAGGATGAGATTTCTTATGAAGGCATTTTTAAATGTAAGCAGTTGATGATGGGACAGTAGCGGGTATTCTTTGTACACTTAGAAACAGCATAGGCTTGGAAATTTCAGGCCAAATTCCATCATTGTCATAGTATTGAACTTGAAAATATTGAATATGAAAAATGCTTAACTGCAAGACCTAGCAATCTCACTTTCCTGTGCAAATACACACCGTAAATATTAAACGGGGGGTAATTCTCAACAGTAACAAGGATAGCATCTCCTTGATTATTTTTTGCAGTCAATTCTCATTTATACCTACGCTGTTGTTTTGATGCTAATTTATAGGTTCCTTTGTACTTTAATCCCTGTCAAAGCTGGCTATTGATCTGTACTCCATTAATTTAGAAAGCTAAGCCCAGCCAAGTTCATTTTATAAATCTGGGTCATCGAACTACTTAATTTAGGTAGATTTGTATGTGTTAGCTTTTTCACTTCTGAAGAAAATACCTGAGATACTTGCTGTAAAAAGAGGAAAGGTTTTCTTTTGGCTCACTGTCTTGGAAGGTTCATTCTGTGGTCTGTTGGCTCCATTACTTATCTGGACATGTGGTGAGGCTGCATGTCATGGTGGGAGCCACACCTGAGGAAACTGTACTTTGTGGAGGTCAGAAAGCAAAGAGATAACAGGAAGCAATGACCCAACTTCCATTACACTCCACCTTCAAAACATTCCCCCACCAATAGTAGGCTAGTGACCATGCCTTGAACACATGGACACTTGGGGAACATCAAAGATCTAAACTATAGTATAGTCATGTGTGTGTGTATGTTTTTAATTCTTTTTTTTTTTTGAGACAGGGTCTCGCTTTGTAGTTCAGGCTGGCCCTGAGCTCAGCCTCAAACTCACATCATAGCAATCCTCATGCCTCAGCCTCCCGAGTGCTGGGATTACAGGTGTGAGCCACCACACCTGGCACTCTGGTATGTGGTACTGATTGCTGGTGGGCGTGAGTCTCCACACCCAATATTGTATGTGTTTAACCAAGGATCGAACCTGGGTCCTTACGCTTGCAAGACAGGCACAAGAACCACTGAGCTAAATCCCCGGCCCAAATACTTTTAATTCTTATTTGAATTTCATTCTATAAAACCAGTATAGAAAACTTCAACTACTCTGAAACATCTAAGAGAAACATACTCCCCTCCACATAGAATTAAATTTTAAAAAATTAGATCATAATCCCTTACAGATTAACTTCTCTTTATGGTTGTTTAAATTAGGTAGCAATTTCAGAAGAGGAGAACATGGTAGAGATTTTTCATTTTCTGCGGCATATTTAAATATGAGCTTTCCCTTGCTTTATGACCTAGAATTGAATAGCAAAGGGAGGAGGCATGTGAGTCAGTTTTTCTATAGGAATGCTGCATTTTTAATCATCGTGGAATCTCTGTGACAGTGAACAATCAGGATTTATTCTCAGGCTCACAGGTCTGCCTTAGACAGATCCTCTGTGTGTGCTGTGCCGGGTCCAGGCTGCAGTGGCAGAAGCTCCCTGGGGTGTAGACAGAATCTTCTAGAAGGATGAATGGAAGGCACCAGGCTCCGATCTGCTACAGTGTTGTCTCTACATCCTGCTGGTTACAGAAATAGTCAGACCAAAAGCAAGAATGAGTGTGAATATTGCCTACAAGAGGTTTCAGCAAGGGTCAGGATCCACAGACCTCCAGAGTAGGAGAGCTGGGGCTGACGACAATTTCACCTGTCCCATGGATGGATTCCAGATAGAAACACATCCTTGGATGCATACTAGGTCTTATTTGTCCAGTTTATTGATATTTAGTGCTTAACTGAATTGCTTGACTGTGCTTCTCAATTCATATGAGGCTAGGAGATTTCAGCGGTACCTTTTTAAAAAAATGTATTGACTTGAAATAGTGATTAAGCTTCAAGTATTTTTAATATCTCAAACTACAGCTTGAAAATTGCATCTTCTTCCTGTGCTTTTCTTCCTTCCTCAGAAGCTATTGACGTCCTGATTTTCTTTTAGCCCAGAGGTTCTGAAGAGTGAGCCCTATGGTGAGAAGGCTGATGTCTGGGCCGCAGGCTGCATCCTTTATCAGATGGCAACTCTGAGGCCTCCCTTCTACAGCACCAACATGCTTTCCTTGGCCACAAAAGTAAGCGTGACAAGGGTTAAAAGATCTTGTGTTGTTAACAAGGCCATTCCCTTTCTTCTGAACAGAACATCTAGTTTTTATATAACTTCCAATTAAAGGCAGGGATTGTTTTATTTATTGCTAGACCCAGTTTGCTTTTCCCTCTTGTAAATATATATCCCATGCTATGGTATATTCCCTGATCCAACTGTATTAGTTTCTCGTAGAAAATTTGAGAAATAAATATATCAGAATGCTTTTGACTTTCTATTTTTAATTGCAATTTAGATTGTCCATAAGTCAACATATTATATCATCTCATACTTCACTTTATTATGAGCCTAAGTTTAACTTTAACTTAATGAATCTAATTCCATGTTCCAGAACTATTTAACTGATGTCTTTGTGTATTTATCATGCTTTTATTTGTGATTAAATTTTTGTGTGAAGCTATATTGCTTCATTAGTAACTTTCTGTGAGGTGTAAGTATTACCTCTGAGAGAGAGCAAGGCCCTTTTTTACTTTTATCACCCTAGTCTGTTTGTTTTGCAGATAGTGGAGGCAGTATATGAGCCATTGCCAGAAGGTACTTACTCTGAGAAAGTGACAAGCACCATCAGCAGGTAACTACTTTCACAACTCTGAACATAGAGTGATCTCTGAGAAATATATATGACATTTAGGGAGGCTGAGGCAGAAGGATCACAAGTTCAACCCCAGCATGGGTAACTTAGTAAAACTCTGTCTCAAAAAAGAAAAAAATCCCATTGTGTGGGCTGCTATGAAGGTCTTGGGTTCAATCCCCAACTCTCGTCTCTCCCATAATAAATGCCTGCCATCTATAAATAAATATTTATTTAGAAGATTTCATATCAACCTGTAAAACGCACGAGGTAGAGACTCAAGCTAATAATCCAGTGTATAAAACTGTCAGTATGGAATAAAACTGTAAAAATATGCACAAATACGGAAACAGTCAGGACAAGGACAGTTAACACTAGAAAAGGCCCTTTTCAGTGGTAAAATTATAGATACATTTTTATTCCTTTTATTAAATTAATAATAATGTGTTTTATAATAAGTTTTCAAAGAAAATTCGAAGCCACAGCCTACATTATTGTAGTCCGATGAAAATCATTATTCCTTCGCACTTTCGAGGCTCTGCCCAGTGTCTGTGGTCCCCCTCCCCGGGGGGGGCACCTGCCACCTCTCTCTCCCCAGCCCTCCTCCGCTTCCCCTCCAGTTTCCTGTGCTCTGACTATCTCTTGCTACCTTTGCCCTGGCTGTTCTTTATCCCGAAGCCCTTTTCTCTCAGGTATATGAATGATGCTGACCTTTACTTTCCTCGTGTCACCACTGAAATGTCTCCTGACCAGGGAGCCCCCTCTGACCAGCCCGCCCTCTCTCCACGCTCTCTAGCTCCCCTGCCTGCACCCATCACTGCCAAAATATTATATACATGGATACGCAGGTGTTTGTCAGTTGACTTCTCTTCCCAAAGAGCAAGTAAACTCAAAAGTAAGAATTTAATCTTGGTTCTTACAAGTTTAGTGTTCACAACAGTGTGTCACAGGATAGCCCTATAGTCAGTGTTATTGTGTGAATGAGTGACTCTCATTTATATGGCTGACTGCTATTTTTGGACCATCTTTGGTGCTTACACTGGCCTGAAACCATTTCTTCTGCTCCACCGAGCTGAACCAAGTCCTCATTACATAAGATTGTAGAAATCCTAGTTACTCAGATAAAAAATCCTTCTTCATACGCCTTCTCAGCTCTCTTCAACTTTGGGTTGGTATCACATTCCTTGCATGTAGCCACATCTCATACAGACTGTGACTGATGTATTTCTGTAGCTATTACCTTTTCTTTTTGGGTTCTCCTCTTGGCTCACTATTTTGTATTACTCCTCACCTGTTTGTAAGATTATTTCTCAGATGTTTTCCTGTCTAGAGTAATATCCTGATATGCTGCATCACATGGCAAAATCCTACTAACGAGGTACTGGCCAAAGGATTTCTGCATTTCTCCTTCCTCATCTAGAAAATGAGGTTGTTATAGAACCAGCTTCATTAGGTTGAGATGATGGTTTTCCAAAGAACACCAGAACCTTGTGACACAGAGCTTGGCAAATTTTAAATACTTTAGCAATTTTGGTAATTGTAATTGTTATGGTTTGTGTTCAGAGGAACCCCCAAAGCCTCATGTGGGACTTTCTTTTCAGAGGTAGCTGAATCTGGATTATGTGATGCTGGGGTTAAGGGTGTATGATTACTAAACCACTGCATGGAAATGATTGGTTTGGCACCGCCCTAATCCTGGTGGTCTAAATAGGGTAGAAAAGCAGAAAGATGATGTTAAACTCTCTCATTGCCTTTGGTGCCTTGTTATTTCTTCTCTGCGATACCTATTTGCCATCCCTGTCTTGGAGCCAGCCTATTATAGACTGGAACCTCTATGAACTGTGAGCTAAATAAGCCACTTGCCCCTAACTTGGAAGGAGGGGGTCAGATATTTTATTTCAGTGATGAGAGAAAGGCAACCAACACAATCACTATTAATGTTTATGGGAAATTAGTTGAAACTTTCCTCTAAGGCATCTAATTCCACCTCTTTGAGCTTGCTTTGTGGCTAATGTATCCAGACTGATACCTTTAAACATCTATTTCCATGGTGTGTCTCCATCATTTATTTTCTTGGAAAGTGCCTTACAAAACTGAAGCCTGCAGAGATGTAAGACAAAAGTGCCAGATTGGTTCAATTAATTTCTCCTTTTTTTTTAGGTTTTTTGAGACAGGGTCTCGCTTTGTGGTTCAGGCTGGCCCTGAGCTCAGCCTCAAACTCACATCACAATCCTCCTGCCTCTGCCTCCCGAGTGCTGGGATTACAGGCGTGAGCCACCACGCCTGGCACTGTGGTATGTGGTACTGGTTGCTGCTGAGTGTGGGTCTCCACACCCAGTATTGTTATGTGGTTACCGGGGAATTGAACCCGGGTCCTTGCGCTTGCGAGACAGGCGCTGGAACCACTGAGCTAACTCCCCGGCCCAATTTCTCCTTTTAATAGCCATGGTGTGCTGCAAAAGGCAGGGCAGGAGAAACACAGGGCAGGGAAGCTTCACCGATCCTGTTCAGATTTGCGAAACTGGGTGACAGAGCCATGTGTTCTGCTCGGTTCCATGGCTGTTGGTTCTTGTGCCTCTTCGAGCTGCTAGACTGAGAGAGTCAGAGAGCAAGAGCACAGTGCAAAGGTAGGAGCATCGCTAGGTTCTGGGACCAACTGGCTTCTAATTCTTCCATGCCATTTAACTTTCCCAAGCCCAGTTTTCTCATCTGTAATACACATGTAGCGATATTAACTTCTTCCTGAGTTTAAGATGATGTTTCTGAAACACTTTGCATGCTTCCTAACATGCAGTCATCTCTCAAAAAATAGATAATAATGGTGTTACTGATAGAGGATAGTTAAGATAATACATAAAAAACTATAGTAGTACTTAGCAAAAATTATGATAAAAGCAATGAAGGTCAGCAAATGGGTCCACTGAGAGATTAAATAGGGACAAGGAGGATTTGAGGAATGTTAATCAGAAGATAGGACATGTAAGCTGAGACCCAAGCAACCAGGAATTCTTAGGTAGTAAGCACACTGGGGAAAACATTTCATAGGATAGCACTCCTGCAGGGTCTGCTGAAGGAAAATGCTGGTTCACTCAAGGAATTGAGAATAAAGGAGAGAAAATGGCTGCAGGGCTGCATGGTGGGGGAAAGGCTGGCTGGTATAGGTGCAGTGGGCCCCGCTGGGGTTCTGAATCATTACCTTGAGGACCTAGGAGAGGACTGAAGGATGACCAGCAGCCTGAGACGCAGTGGGAATGTTTTCTTTGGCAAAGAGCATGCTGCCTGCCCTGTGGGGAAAGATAGGGCAGCAGGCATGGGAGGAAGAGGAGATTCCACTTGTCCACCCAGTGTGGTGGTGACTAACAGAGGCAAAGGAAGAAATGGAGAAGTGGGCTTGTTTGCTCTGTGATTTGGAAGCTGCCAGCACATTGCGGTATAATCCCAAGAAACCCTGAAAAGTGGACTGATTTGGGATTTACTGCTGGAGGTTGGGAATTCAGAGCCAAGATCAGGGCTGGAACTCAGTGTCAGGTCAAGGTCAGATCATGTTAGGAAGGGTATGTGAGGACCAGAGGCGTGTGCAGGGGCGGAGCCTCTTGTGGGCCCTGACTTCAGTCACCAGAACCCCAAAAGGGTGAATAAGTGCTTGCTAGGACACTGCAGATGAAACATTCTTGAAGGAACTTTTAATTTAAAATATTTAGATGTCATACTAAGTAAGTTAGAACTGACAATTTAGGGTACTGGGGATTTAGCGCAGTGGTTTAGGCAACTGCCCCAGAAGTGCAAGGTCTGAAGTTCAATCTCTACCACCAAAAAAACCCCCAAAAAACCAAAACAAACAAACAAACAAACAAAAAAACCCCACAAAATAACCCTGACAATTTAACTTTGTAATTGACTATAAGTTAAGATTTCAGAGTGCATTCTATAACATGTTATTCCAGACTCCTTATTGTCTGTGTTGTATTACAAAGTTTTGTCTTTAAAAAATTGACATAAAACCAAAATAAATCAACTGTTGCAAATGGTTAAACATTTAATTTGCTTTGAATTTTCATATTTAAAAGTTATCTGCTGTAAAAAACTGGAAAAAAAAGTGGAAATAAAGGCTAAAAGCTGTAATAGATATTGGAAAATAGGGAGAAAATGTTCAAATGAAAAGGTTACAAGGGAGAAGAGAGGGAGAAAGGAAGAGAGGGAGAGAATTAAAAATGAAAACAGCAGGAAAAATGGAAACAAAGCTGTTGTACATCGGTAGGGAGGGGGCTTGAGAGGAGGGGGGTGGGAGTAAAAGGGCAATAATAGAAACTAAATAATTTTTTTTAAAAAGTTAAATTAGTTGCCCAGGCATTGTGTTCTATGCCTATAATCCCAGCTCTTGGGGAGACTGAAGCAGGAGGATCACAAATTTCGGCTCAGAATATAAATAAAAAGTAAGAATGGAGTAAGGATGGAACTCTTTGTAAAAGTCCCAGTTTCAGACACCAGTGACACAAACACATACATACGTGCATACACACATGTATGTTGCAAAAGAATTAAGGAATAATTTGAATTATTCTATTTTCTTAGTCTCCTGTTTTCTTTAAGAAACAGTTGCAACGGGCATATATAAATCAAAGTCTTCTTAATAATTATTTATAATTCAGGCAAACATTGGCCTCAAAAACAAATATAATGTGTTAGAGACATTGAAATATAAGACAGCCATTGAGGGGACAGTTTACTATAATCATTCTTAAACTGTTTTTTTTTCCCATTCATATATGAATGTGTATGTCCTCTCAGTCTTAATTTGTAAATTCTTTTTTGTTTATACTAAGAATTTCTTTTATTTTCTGCATCCTAATGTTTTAGAGTTCTATGTCCATATCAGGTAGAGCTCACTGTTTACAAGTCAATTATGCACAATCTTTCCTGTTCCTGTTTATTTATGCAGTGTATAAATACATTTTATTATTCAAACTTTTCTTGCTTAGCAAGCTTTTAATCCAAGAGAATAACTTAGAAGCTTTAAAGAGTTTGGCAGAAAATAAATATATCTTGTTGCGCTGCCCAGTTACCAACATTACTATTTTTACCTCGCAGTGCGCTGTTAAGAGAGTATTGTCTGTTTTCTTTTTTAAAAAGAAGAACATTGCCTTTTATGCACAAAGTATTCCAGTTGCCTTATTTCCCTCTCTGTGTGCCTGGTTGCATAAGCTGTCTGGCGCTTTGTGGCGGAGGCAGTGTGATGAGTGATGCAGCTATAGCTGGCCCTGCGCTGGAGGACAAGTGGATCTTCACATCTCCACCCCACTTTCAACTTCTTGTTTTATCAGACATGAAATGAATATGACTGAACGCTCATCCCTGTCTTCTCTTCTCTGCTTTCAGGGTGGATTGGGGACTGAGTGGGTGGGGCTGAGGAGAACACCCCAGCATTTTTGTAGAACAGAATTGATGCTTATTGGACTAGGGCATCATGAAAGCAAAGTAGAGGCTGTGGATTTTCTGTAAATCTTCAGTGTGTCTTACAATTCGATCATCCTTAGCCATTTCTCTGACATATCTAAAGAAGGGATCATTTCAAAGCAATGAGACCAACTTCTGGGGAAGACTTTCATGGCAGTCCAGAGGTCTATGGCCAAATGTCTTGGGATATGGACAGGAAATCCTCTGGACATTAAGCTGAGCTCACTTGTTCATTCATTCACTGGTTCATTCACTTTGCTGAATACCTATCAGGACCCAGATTCCACTTTATATGTGGAGAAGATTAGAGTGAAGGGGAAAATATATATATATATTTTCCATCAAGAAGTTTTTAGTTTAATAGTGAATTAGACCATTACAGTACAATAATTACAGTGGTTTTAATTACTTAGATACAGACAATACAATGATAGCACATATGAAGGGGCAGTATGTCTATCTTAATCCAAAAAAGTTTCCTTCTGCAGACATGGAAAAAAGTGTGGGGTTTTGTCAAGCACATAAAATGTAGCGCCTGGGAAAGAGCATGATACCATGAGGAAAATAATCTAGCGAATGAGCAAAGAAGTGAGGGACAGAGGAGAGTCCTGGGCTGTTTGGGATGTACTGGTAAGGAGCATTTGATATGTTTCCGGGGGCAGAGGTAGGAAAGACTGGAGGGAGATAAGCGCCAGTTTAAGCAAGACCTTGTCTTGGTTACTTTTCTCTTATTGCTGACACAAAATACCTGATATCCAAAGTTAAAGGGCAAAAAGTTTATTTAACTCAGAGTTTGTAGAGGTTTTAGTCTATAATCAGCAGACTGTAGGGCAGGTTGGCCTGGCAGAGGGACATTGCACAGGAGAAGTTCATGGCAAGGAGAAGATTGCAAATGCAAGCAAGCAAGGGACTTTAGCACGTCTTTCTGCCCCTCTTATCGTGTCCACACCACATACCCATGTCCTAGTGCCCTTGAGCTTAGCATTACACCACGATCAATTCCAGGTCATATACTCTAAATCCAGCCACCTGTGAAAAAGCCCTAGCTAAGACCATGTGAGGCTTTGGGGGACATCTGAACACAAGCCCTAGCTGCCTGTATGCATTATTCATGGTGTTCATCTTAGCATGAGAAGTGATTGAAGAATTTTGAGGAAGAGAGTGATGAGGGCAATTTTACAAATATTTTGGAAGCAACTTCAGTATCAATCGAAGGTGGAAAAGAAATGAGCAGACTATATAGAAGATTATTTCATTTGTGCAAGCCAGGGGCAATACAATAGACTCCTGGTCATAGGATTATAGGAGAAGAACTTGAGATTCATTTGAAAGGAGAAACCACAGGACTTGGCTTTTGTTAAATATGGGAGGAAGCAGAAGAGGAAAGGTGGAATTTCTTCAATTTCTAAAGCTTTTGCAATGTGCTGCTACTTTACAGAAGTTACTTCATTTAATTACTATACCAGTTTAATGAAGCAGATCATATTATTATCCCATTTTGTAGGTGGGCTATCAACTCTTGGAAGCTGAGTAATATGCTCAAGATAATAACTAATAAAGTGATGAGCTGGGATTCCAGGGCCAGCAAATGGATTCAGAACATGTGCCTTTTCAAACAATGGCAGAAACAGAGTGGGGAGAAACTTTGCAAGAGTAGGAAAGAACTAAATGCCAGGAGCTCAGAAACCACTTTGTTTTCACTTACTCTAATACAGTATATAGTTTATAAAACTATAATTCACATTATTATTATTTGTTATAAGGGATTGAACTCAGAAACTTGCACTTATGAGGTAGATGCTGGAACCACTGAGCTAAAAACTATATAATTTATAAAATTAGTTTATGTTACTTTTTAAAATTGACTTTATTAGTACATTTTATACACACATTATGATCACATTTAACATTGAGAATTTATACCTGTACATGACACATTTGATATATTTTTTAATTGAAAACTTGTCTGATAATTCACCTGCTAATATTAGCTTGAGTCGATTTAAACATCAGCAATTTAAGAGTTTAAAATATTTGCACTAATGAAAGTCTTATACATGGATTTTATTATTTTATTTTATGTATTCATTTTGAGACAGGGTCTTGCTTTGTAGTTCAGGTTGGCCCTGAGTTCAGCCTCAAACTCACATCTCAGCAATCCTCCTGCCTCTGCCTCCGAGTGCTGGGATTACAGGCGTGAGCCACCACGCCCGGCACTGTGGTCTGTGGTGCTGATTGCTGCTGGATGTGAGTCTTCACACCCAGTATTGCACTTGCAAGACAGGTGCCAGAACCAATGAGCTAAATCCCCGGTCCTTGTACATGGATTTTCAAAAAATATTTTAGACTATTTAATTTTTCCATGAATGATGGTCACATTCATCATTAAGAATTTGTACCTGTACATGAGGCATCTTGATTCTGATTTTTTCCCATTACCCTGGCCTCCCCCTAACCTCCTAACCCCTTAGATATAAGCTTGGTCTCCTTTTTTTTTTTGGGTTTTTGTTAATTTATTTGCTCACCTGATAGACATAACCGGCACTCGGGCAGTGAAAAATTTTATCAGTTTCAACTACTTTTTCTAATTCAGTGAGGATAGATACAGAACCTCATTTAATTAGAAGCTAAAAATTAACAGCTTAGCTTCTATTGTGATTAAAAGCAAAACCCGAAATTTAAATACAGACATGTTACTACCGCACAGGCGCTGATTTCAGGATGACTAATGTTAAGTCCCTGTGTTCAGTTGATCCTCTACTTGGGATTTAAGACTTTCCATCTGAGCTCTTTAGATCTCAATAATTTTATATTGAATTTGTGTTGTGGAAATGAAATCCAGCAGGGCAAGGAACATATGCTGTGTCTTGGAGCTTCAGCTCATGTGAAGTCCCTCTAGCATAGCTAGCAGCCTCCTGGTGTCCAAGTTTCTCTCTAGCCTTCATCCCTGTCTCTGTCTCCCAACACCACTGCTGTCCTCTGCCTCAGATTGGGTTGTGTCAGGAGGGAAAGGCATACACTACCTTCTCCGTCCTCCTGAGATGAAGTGTGGATGCAGGCTAGGAAATATTCAGGGTGGAGCAAATACCCTGGTCTTGGGGGCCAAAGCAGAGGTCATAATGGCACATTGGGTGGACCATCCCATGGTAGCTTCTTCTTCATCCCCAGCTCATACACCGAGTGCATTCCAGTTATACAGAAATTGAAATCTCTTAGGGACCACCTCTCTGCCATCAAGGTAGGACAAGACTCCCCGGCTGTAAGAAGGAGAGATTGGCTATCTCACTCTCCTTTTCAATTTGCAGTGGACACCCACAGATTATGTAGATGGGTTTGTCTCCACCATCTCTTGCTAAGTTTGTACATAATAAATGCACAGAGTGAACTTTGTTAAATATGAATGCAGCAGATGTATAAATGTCTGTCATAATCATAATGCAAGTCCATTGCTTTAGAACTTAAAAAGAAAAAGCATAAAGATAGGCCGTAAAATGATAATGTTTTAGAACTTGATTAAGATTTGTGTATTTTAGTCATGGTTAACAGACTCATTAAAAATCACTAGCAAATTATCATGTTGAGTTTTATTTCAAGCTCTGTTATGAAGAATAATTGTGTAGCAAGGGAGACCGTATAGATGAAAGGTGCATCAACTGAGTAGAGATTGATAAATCATACGAAAGATTAGAATGTTAGGTATTTGCCTTAAAAATCCAAACAAGCCTAAATTTCATTGAGAAGCATATATGAGTTCAATGAATCTAGAGAATTTAAGTTTAAAAATACATAATGTGTGAAGTAGAAAATGCTCAATGTAAAATAAGGTGAAAGGGGCCAAGTTGAGATTGTAACAAAAAAGTAAGGAAACAAATTTTATGTACATGGGGGGGTGGTAGGGTGGATAGGGCTATGGGAAAAAATGAGAATTAAGTTGTGTGTTATACTGGTACAAATCCCCATTATGGAGTGCAAGCATGATGTGTATATTTAATGTACCAATAAAGATTTTTTTAAAAAATACATAATGTGCTAGAGCAGTTGCCAGAAGTACTTATATGATTTTTGTATTTGGCTTCATGGACGAGGAGATTAAGAGCCTGTTAATAGCACTTAGCTGTGCCATGAACAATACTCCCTTTAGTATATAGATCAGCACTTCCTGACTTCCATAGTAAAATATTAGTATGCAGTGTATCAAAATAGTTACTCAAACAAAATTACTACTTTAAAAAACAAGTGGAGGCCACATTTTCAGTGTATGTGAACCTCAGCTATCCACAATGTTGTCCAAAATTTAAGTCATTCAGATTTTACTGAAATTCTGATTCCTCATTAAATAAAAGATGAAGGCTTTGTTTCTTGGCAACAGAGTAAAAGTAAGCTAACAAACTTGTAGAAAAACTGAAATTAAATAACTATTCTATTTGCATTAAAAAGAATGAGAATATTCAATAGCCAACCACAAAAAGTATCAAAACACATTCTCATTTATGGTTCACAAATTAGGCTGTTAAGTCCAACTTCACACTTTCACTTCAAAGTGTCCTGACTTTTGAACTACTCTTTTCTATCTCCAATAAACTTCTATAATTTAAAATTTGACCTGGTTTTATTTTTGATATCATAAACTTCTTAAACTTCTAAGTAACTGGGCTGTATTTTATACATATATTTTGGATGACTTTCACAATTTGAATCCTGTTAATATGGCAATATATAGTTTGAAAAGCCAGAGAGTGTAACGACTGCCCTGAACTTTCCTTTTTTGGTTACACCAAATGTGATCATCAGCACTTATATTATTGGGATCCCTTTTGGTCATTGACCTATGAGCTGGCATTACTCTCAGCATGCAGCCAGCCTGCACAGGTGAGCACCTTTCCATCCTCCTCTTCTGGAACAGCAACTTCATGTTCACCTCGGAACTCCTGTCTGCCAGTCAAAGTGCAAAGAAGTTGTCTCGCCTTTTCCTCTCAACTTCCTCAGTTTCTTTTTGGGGGAGGCTGCATTAAAAGCTATGCTTGATGCCTATCTTATCCTAGGTCTTGGGGGGTGCAAATACATGGTAGACAGGCCATGGAGCTTACCCTGGACCCTTCATACTCCCGGTTTCATTCTAGCCTGACCAATGTTATACAATGACTTATCAAAATATATTGTGAATGCTCACATGTTAATGTTAATGATCCTACCATTTTTCTCACTTTTGAAGCACTTCTGGATGGCCTCTTTCACATCAAACATATGATGAAGAGTATTTATGAGTACCATCCCACAGAAAGGGAGGCTTGTAGAAGTATTACGTGTCCTCATCCACCCTATTCACCAGATGTGGCTCTGTGTGACTTCTGACTCTTCCCCAAAGCCAAATGGCCATGGAGGTTAAACACTTTGGATTAACTCAGAACATTAAGGCAACCCTGCCAAACACCACTAAAGACAGGGGAGAGGCCTTCCAGAACCGCTTCAGAAAGTGACAAGAATGATGGGATAAGTGTATTCAAAGCAAGGGGGAGTATTTTGAAGGAGATACATGGCAGTGTGTCTTTTAGTGTAATACTATAAATATTTAAATATTCACCCTCTTTGTTAATCACACCTTGTAATTAGCTTATCTTCTCATAGGTGCCTCACTCCTGATGCAGAAGCCCGCCCAGATATTGTAGAAGTCAGTTCAGTGATATCAGATGTCATGATGAAGTATTTAGACACTCTATCTACATCCCAGCTGGCCTTGGAGAAGAAACTGGACCGGGAACGCAGGCGCACACAGAGATACTTTATGGAAGCCAACAGAAATGCGGTCACGTGTCACCAGGAGCTGGCTCTCCTATCTCAGGTAGGTTCAGTTCTCTCCATCTCTTCATAATGCCCTCTGACAGACTGTCCTGAGGTCTCTCCTGTTTGTTTTAAGGATACTTAATCAATAGGCAAAAAAAAAAAAAAAAACCATTAATACCTTAAAATTAAAGTAATTTACTATACCTGACTTTCCATAAAACAAATGTAGAATGTAGAGTATATTGCAAAATCGGAGGTGATAAAAGTTCTCTTCACATTTCTTCAAGTGTAAATTATTATCTTGGTATAAAGAGTAGTGAGTGCTTATATTTAATCTCTTCAGCAATCTGAGTGCATCTTTTGAGAACATGGATGAAAGTATGAGTTAATTCAGAGAAGAAAATAATATTTGCTTCTTAAAATTTTCTTAATGCTCTTATGTAATTGCTTTCATTACTGTTTGTGGTGATATAACTCATTGTATAACTCATTCCTGTTTGTGGGGATGCCGTTGCTAGTTTCAAGTTGGAACTTTAAAATTTTTCTTGTTAGTAACCTTTAGATTATTTTGATGTTTAAGCCTATTTCTGAATATAGACTAAAAAGGGGATGTGAAAGCTACCAACTTCCATGTGTACAAGTGGTGGTGCCAGAGATGTTCTTGTTGCTGCCTTAGTTTTTCTTGCTCAGTGTGTGTTGTAATCTTGGTTTATATATCTCCTGATCTACTCTTTTGGAAAGCCCCAGCAGGGATCCAGTATGGGGCCCATCAACTCAGTAAGTATTCTTTACTTCGAGTGGATGGCATGTTCCAAAGACATAAGATCATGAAGCTCTTTATCTCTTGCTTTATTTTCTTTTCTGGTCAGAGTAACTGATCATTAAATTCTTTTCCAAGACTTACTGTACTTCAGCTCAGAAAATTATATAAGATGCTTATTTAAGAGAAGAGGTACTTATAATTTCTTGAATAACAGCGCTTCTGGTGAATTCTTTTCTAAAAAGAAGAAAAGTCTTAGTGTTTAGCGAATTTGTCTGGAGGTGTGTGGAAGTCAGAAGTTGAGGATTCAATGTAATTTTTCTTTTGGAGAGAGATTTTTTTTTTATCTTCCTTGCTTTAAATGCTGAGCTTAGCTGTAATTTTACAGAGCAATCTATGATGATTTTGCAAGGCTTCGGTTTGGGCTTGGGAACATGTAACTTAGAGTCAGTTATACTTTCATTGAGCACAGGGTGTGGTGCTCACTTCGCTTGTTCTTTTCCTGCCTGACTCCAGAAAGGCTCACTAGCAATAAGAAACATATCATGCTACACATGTCATGTTGCTTCCCAAATGTACCATTTTTTTTTTTTTAAGGTTTTTTGAGACTGGGTCTCGCTTTGTGATTCAGGCTGGCCCTGAGCTCAGCCTCAAACTCACATCACAATCCTCCTGCCTCTGCCTCCCAAGTGCTGGGATTACAGGCGTGAGCCACCACGCCCGGCACTGTGGTATGTGGTACTGGTTGCTGCTGGGTGTGGGTCTCCACACCCAGTATTGTTATGTGGTTACCGGGGAATCGAACCCGGGTCCTTG
>PVIR01034068.1:0-17436 GCA_004026965.1 Petromus typicus
AGGGTCCACTGCCTCTTAATTTCATGTAAAGCTCATTATGACTTGGTCTTCTTCAACATCATCACCATAGACCTTAGTGTTTATTATCTAATAAGAGGTAGAGAATTATTCTAAAATAAGTTTTAGAGACAAATGTTCTTCCTTCTGTCATAAGACTTCTCCGACTATAAACTCTTTCACGGGCTCACAGTTATTTGTTCTGCTTTGTTTCTGTACTAAGTGCTCCAGGTTTTTCAGGCACTTGCCTCTTGTCACCAATATTTTATCTGTTAGATATTCCCAAAAGCTACGACTGAAGTACAAGTGTAACCATGTCAGTGTGGTGCTGAAAATCATACTAATACTCAAAACATCCACATTTGGGCACAATCAGTATTCTCACCACATCGTTCCCCTCGAATATGGCTCAGACACTCCCAAATTCAAACTTTTTTTAAATTGCAGAAAGAAAAACATTTTCAGTCCCACAGGTACTCCCTGTGTAACAGGAACTATACTAAGCATTAAAAATAGTGTATATATATACTATTTTATATATATATATACGTATATATATGTATATATGTATATGTACACATATGTATATATGTATATATGTATACATATATGTCCCAGTACGGGGACTTTGCCCCAAGGCCTGGAGTGTGAGACCCAGCATTCTAGCACCAGTAGACAACTGACCTTTCTCTTCCTGCTGCTCTCCCTGCTCACAGCAATTCTTGTCTCCCTGTTTTCCATTATTTATATCAGATTCATTAATTTCAAGGTCCAATTAAAATACCTCTTCCAGCTTAATGCCCTGATATGAAATTCAATTCTTATTTTATGTTTTCATATCTCTTCATACATCTCCAACAGCAGATTTTCCATGCTATTGTCAGGGATCTGTAGGTTTGCTACCATAAGGCTAAGCATATTTATATTCTTATTAATGTCTGGCTACTAAATATATCATTAAGTATTCCTAAAAGGATTCTCTTAAGGATGTGAACAAGGAACATAAAAGAAAAATGAACCCAGACATTTCAGTGATATTTTCTAAATTTCCTTTGCTTAAAAAAAATCAAAGATTCATATAATGAAATGTCAGAACTTAAACAGAATAGCAAGAGGGAATTATTCTACTCTTCTCCTAATAGCCTTAGCAAGAATCCCAGGGAGGCAAAGGCAATTTGCAAGTTAAATCACTAATAAACCCAAACCTAATATTGTAATCACTTTTCCAGGGCTGATAAGCTCAGGGCTCCTGTGAGAACATTGTCTATTTCCTGGCAGGCACAGGCAACACCCAAACCATCACTCTGTCCTCCACCTTAAATCCGTCTCTTAAATAGGCCAAAATAAGGAAAGCCAGATATGTTATGCAAGAAAAAAGTACGAAGAGGAGGCAGGAGGGAAGTAAAGAGGAATAAAATAGATGGAAAAATACAGTTAGCCTTCAGTGTCCATATTCTACATTGGTATATTCAACCAATCATACGTAGAAAAAAATTTTATTTTTAACTTTATGTCTGAATAAGATTTTTCTTATCATTACTCCCAAGCAATGTAAAATAATGACAATAAAGATAGCACTTATGCTTTTTAAATATTACATTAATCACCTTTCATCACTGTGGAAATGTACCCGAGAAAGGAATTTATGAAAAGGGAAGGTTTATTTTTCAATCATGGCTTCATGGTTGATTGACCCCATTGCTTTGGGGCCCAAAAGAAATCAGGACATTATGGCAAGAGTGTGTGGCAGGGAAGGCTGCTCACCTCACTGCAGACAGGAAGTGAAGAGAAGGAAAGGATAGGGTTCTAATATCACTTTTCAAAGATAGGTACCCAGTAACTTTTCTCCCATAGGCCCTGTCTTCTAAAGGTTCTACAACCTCCTAACAGCTCTATGGAGTGGTAACCAGTTTTCAACACATTGGACATTTGGGGAACACTCCTACCCAAACCACAGCAATTAAGTATTGTAACCACCTGAGAGATGATTTTAGCATATATGGGCACTTATATGTAAACACTACCTCATTTCTCTGTATTTTTTTAAATACCTCTGTAAGTTTTCCAATAAAGCCATCACTCATTAAAAAAAAAAAAAAATCCGGGTGCTGGAGATTTAGCTCAGTAGTTCCAGTGCCTGTCTTGCAAGCTCAAGGACCCAGGTTCGATCCCCGGTTAACCATGTACAATACTGGGTGTGGAGACTCATGCCCAGCAGCAACCAGTACCACATACCGCAGTGCCGGGCATAGTGGATCATGCCTGTAACCCCAGCACTTAAGAGGCAGAGGCAGGAGGATTGCTGTGATGTGAGTTTGGGGCTGAGCTCAAGGCCAGGCTGAACTACAAAGCGAGACCCTGTCTAAAAATAAATAAATAAATAAATTCAGTCTATAGTACACAATATGTTATAAAGTCATGGTGATTGACATAAATATATAAAACTTTGCCGCAACATTTTTGTCTGGAAAGATATTTCACAAAGTGTGTTGTAGGGCACATTAGCCTGGAGTGACACATACTACTGTAAAGTATTTTGAAGGAAAATTCAGAAAATGTAGTTTTTCTGATTCTACATCTGCACTTTGATAAAACAACATTAAATAATTAATAATTCCTAAAAAGAGCAGCGATTTCTGGTTGACTATGAGTTTTTCAAATTTACTGAATCAAGTTGATAGCGACTTGTATGTTTTGAAATCTACAAAGCACCTACAACAAACCTGCATGAACCTTGTAGCAAATCTTGTCCTGGAATAGGACAGATGAATCCTATTTATCTCTAAGTGGAAAGAATGTTACATTATCTTTTATATGAAATTATTCTAGAAACTGAATCCTGATTTAATTTTTGTTTTTTCTAGGTGTATTTCCAGATAGTAAAGTAAACTCCAAATCCTCAACTTCAGTGTTCATATCAAATATCTCATTTTCTGTTATTCTGAAATAAAGCCACTCCAGATCACTAACGATTTTTAAATATCACTCTCCAACTCCCTGGAGAACATCACTGGTTAGAATCAAGATTATGTTTTAACAGGCTAATGCTTACATGTGTGGTCAGAATATTGACTGTGCAGAGTTATTTTCAGTGACTTTTTTCCCATTGAAAGAAGCAGCTCTAACAGGAGAGCAACCAGGGGGTGAGCTTGGAAAATCTTTTTTGTAACTTCTTGGTTACTTTTGAGACTAAGAATTTGAAGGTATGATTATTAATATGCAGCTCTGATCCTAAGAAAAATCCATCTCATTTGAAGAAAAACATTTTTATCAATGTCAATAGTTGTTTAGAGTTAGATAATTCCTAATAAAGTAAACTAGTTTGCAACAAAATAAAGATGAAATTATCTTTGGTTTACTGAAAAATTGTCAGTATTAGACATTGGGCTTTATTACAGTCCTACTCAACACTTAATATTTAAATATCTGATATATATATATATATATATATATATATATATATATAATCTCTATATTTCTAAAATAAATTACCTAATCATGGCATACTATATTACAATTATTCTGTGAAGTTCCACGTGGTGACATTTCATTAGGTATTTTTGGAACCATATACATCAATAGACTGTTATAAAGAGCTAATCTTATTTCTTGTGAAATATATGTTAGTTGTGTAATACAAATAGAATATTTTTTCCTTCTTTTGAGACTCAAATACGTTCCACATTATTTTAATAATTCATATGAATTAATTTATAGTGAGATAATTATTTTCTACTTCTTGTTTTTTTGTGCATAAATACAGAAACATGGATTATATATAAATACACATTTTAAACAACCATATGTGTAATGACTGATGTAATAAAATTATGTAGGTGAGTTAACCCCTCTAATTTCAACTTTTTATCAACAATATTTCTGTATCATTTTACTTTAAATATTGCTTTTATAGATACAAAGGGCTAGAGAGCAACTTTTAAACCAAACTAAAGTTTTGCAATTTTAGAGATTTTTTAGCTCATTTACAATTGAAAAGGTTGAAGTTTTTCTCCACTGCAATTTACATAATATTTCTTGTTTTTGTTTTGCTCGTTGTAAATCCTTTTATATTCATTGTGCTCACTGCCTCTTTATTTCCCTAGATATTTTGTATTTATACACTAAGCCATTTAAGAGACTCTTTTAATTAGAACTTTTTCACAAATTACTTTGAACCAGGTTTCTATATTTCTGTAAAACAAAAATTAGATATTAGCTATGTGTAGCAAAACGTGTAATGTATATTTATCTTTCTCAAAATTTCATATCAGTTTTTATCGTCCATTATATTACCTTGAAAAATTTGTTTTTAAATTTGTTTTCTTTTAAAAATAAAAGTTAGATCTATATATTGTGTTTGTATTAATAATCACTTATATCTATATATCTATATAGATACATTTCAATGTATACATATGACTGCATATGTCTAACACTATTGATTTTTAATTTTTAAATTAGAAATGAGTGTTTTATAATATAAATAAGGTTAAAAATCAATAAACATATATTTTAAACTTCAATACATGAAAAATTATGTGTGGCATGTATAATATTAATAAGTATTTATATAGTAATTATATAGAACATTATAATATCCCAGATAATTTCTCATGTATATGGGTTTAGTTAATTATTTGATTTGCTATAAAGTATATTTCATACATAAAATGGATATAGCACATTGCATTTAGTCAAGACTACCAATATGTTTAAAGTGTCGTTAAAAATGTAATTATATTCTAAAACATCTCTTCTCAGCAACTCCCTTTGTACCACTGTACCCCTGTAAACTATTGTAAATTATCCTTTATGATAGGATGAAACAAATGGTTCCAAAATGTGTACACAAGTTTTCAGGTTTATTTGGCTGTTGAATGAGTTTTTGCTGTTCCTTTTTCTGTCTATGCTTAGATTAGCATTGTATGAAAATAACCATAGACTCACAAAGGTGTATTTAATTTCCCAAAATGTAAATTGAAAAAGGTGTGCTTGTAATTAGTCACTACATACTTAAGAACATAGTTTTAAATTTCTTAGTGTATAGATTGTACTCTGTAGGGAAAATGTGTCACGCATTTTGTCAAATAAAACAAACCAACATCTCTAGCCTTTAGCTAAGAAGGGCCTGTTGCCAACATCTCAGAAAACATTTTTTTGCTCCTAGTTTACTAACTCCTCGCAGTCAGAATGACTCATTCCCCTCATTTCTAATAACATAAATTAGTGTGACCTCTCTCTGTTCTGACCATATGAGAATCTGTAAAGTATTAATTTCCATGTTTTGCTTCTTTTGTTCACTTTATGTTTTTCTAAGGTATCCACATTGTTAGTAGGGTTTATTCTTTATCATTACTATCTGGCATTCTAGTATGTGCCCATAATGCAATGCATTTACATTCTACTACTGGTTCACATTACAGTTTCCAGGTTGAGTCTGTGAGTATACCATGGCTATTGTAGTAAATGCTTTTTGGCGCATATGTACAAAAATTTCTGTTGAAAATATACCTATGGGTAGAGTTTTCAATAAAAAATTTTCAAACAAGTCTCCAAAGTGTTCTTAGAAATACAGTATTTAACCAACCTCTTCACATTTTTGACACTTGGTATATTAAATCTTTTTCAGCTGAGACATTTTTTTAGGTAGATAGTGATTTTTCAAACTTTTAACTCATATTTCCTGTGACTAGTAAAGTTGATCATCTTTCATATGTTTATTGGCCATTTGGGTAATTTTAGGTCACTTTTGTTACTGATATATCTTCACTCTCAATTGGCTCTTAGATTTTATTAGAAAAGAGAGCTTCGTTAAGCAAATATCTGTTCACATTTCCTCGATTATATTATACTCATATAATCTCTGTCTCTCTTAGTGATTTCAAATGATTCATGTTTTATTACACCTTTGCTTAATTACCAATCTCTTGGCTATTTTATTTTCTCTCGAGTGAAGTGTCTTACAAACTTCTGCATAATTATCTTCATTCATTTATCTTTTTGTCCTTTTTTCTTTAGTAATTTAAAAGTTATACTTGAATATTAGTTTTTTTCCAGATGCAAATAGTTCTCATTCCTTGCTTATAATTTCACTTCAGTTTCCAAATAGCAAATATATAAATTCAAATCTTTATGGCCTTTGTTGATTGTAGGTTGGTTCAGATGGTCTTATGTCTATATCTCAACAACAATCGAGCATCTCTTATATGTTTTGCTAATGATTTTACTTTTTGATTAAAGATCATCTTAAATTTGCTTTTATGAATTGTAATGGTTAAGCTTACTTGCCTACTTGATTTGTTTAACATCATTATAAGCAATAGTAAGATGTGCTCCTAGATATACCTGGGTTGTGGAGGTCAAAGTTTTAGTGTTGTGTCTGCTCCAGGACTCTCTCCTTTCTAGTGCTGTTTTGTGGTTCTACTCCCCTGTCCCCCGGAGGTGAGCAGCTTTATCATACCCTTCAGCTCACAATGTTTCTTTTTGGAGGCAGCTAAATAGGGACTTCACTCTCTGAACTCTTCTTTATATTGTGGGTTTTAGGTGTATTTTTCTCCCCAGATTGGAAAACTGACCAAGACATGAATTATTTACTTCTGTATCTCTGATATTTTTATTTTAATTAAGTGTAACAATTTATATTCACTGATTCCTTAATTGTGATAAACTTTGAAATCCTGAAATAAACCTCATATTAACTATTTTTGCATTGAGTTATATTATACTTCTTAATCTTTTTACTTTTTATTTTGAAAACAAATTCAAATGATTTTTATTGTGCTTTTTAAAAAATATTTTGAGGAAATTTTTAAAATATATACAAGGTCTGAGTTATTTATTTATAGAAATTTTTGTAGGAATTATAGATGAATTCATCTTGGCTTATATCCTGGCAGTGGTATTAATTTTAAAATTTATAACTTGAATTCTCTAGTGTCATAGAACTATTTGAATTTTTCTTTTTTTTCTTTTTTTTTTAAGGTTTTTTGAGACAGGGTCTCATTTTGTGGTTCAGGCTGGCCCTGAGGTCAGCCTCAAACTCACATCACAGCAATCCTCCTGCCTCTGCCTCCTGACTGCTGGGATTACAGGCGTGAGCCACCACGCCCGGCACTGTGGTATGTGGTACTGATTGCTGCTGAGGTGAGTCTCCACGCCCAGTATTGTTATGTGGTTACCAGGGATCCAACCAGGGCCCTTGCGCTTGCAAGACAGGAGCTGGAACCACTGAGCTATATCGCCGGCCCTAAATTTTTATTTCTTGTACATAAAATTTGGGAAATGTATCTATTCTCTAAAGAGTTATCTATTTTCTGTGACTATTTGGAAATACTAGTATAACAGAACTTCATAGCCTTATCTCATTCTTGACAGCATTCAATCACAGTTGCTACAGAACTAATGACTCAAAATACAATGGTCTAAGTAGGCACATACATTTATGTTCTCATTTTTCCAGTAACTACAGAATACTGTAAATAGCTGAGCTAGATCCTCTGCTTAGACATCTCACAGGCTACAATCAGAATGTCAGCTAGAATGTTGTTACCTCAAGACTTATCTGGGAAAGCATCTACTTCCAAAACAAAATAATTGTTGGTAGAATATAGCTCCTCACTGGTTTTGACCAGAAGCCACTAGTAAAACTTTATCTTTGGAGCTATTTCAAAGTATGATAATGGAAAACAAGAATCTTTATTTTGTAACCTAATTAGAAAGGTGATACCCTATTAACATCGCAATATTCTAATGTTTGGAAGCAAATCATAATGCCTAGCTCATAATCAGGAAGAAGAGAAATTACACAGAGTGAACCCTTCAAGGCAGGAATTACTAGTGGTCATCTTAGAAGTTTGCCCACCACGGTCTACTGCCTAGTTTTTCACGACCTACATCTTTCTCACATATGTTGTACAGTGATCTTCTCTAAAGATCACCAAGAGTCTCATCTCATTTCAGGCTAGTCTTATAAGTCTAGAATTCACTTCTAAATTAGCCCTCGGAATTCCTGACCTTCTTTGGCTGTAATTTCTTGAATACAACTCTAAAAGGACAGAATACACTGCAGAACAATTATATTTAGTTCTAGACCCAAACAACAGAAATTTAAAAGGTAACATCTGGGCCATATGTGATCATATAAAACACAGTATATGAAATAATGAGATATACAGTTGAGAAAACTTATGGAAGAACTTATGATAGTTTTATAGGTCCCCTTGCTTAATGTTTTGGAATGAAACATTTTTGGTAAAGTTTGAGTAAATAGATTGGCAACATAATTTAGGTGATTCTCATCAATTCAGATGGAGGATTGAAAAGTGCAAAACTAGCCTCAGGGTGCTCAGTAGAATTCTTCAGCAGAATTTTTTGAACTCATCTCCAAGATTTCTGTGTAGCGAGAACACAGATTAGATTTGCCAGCCGCAACAGTAGCATAAGCCTGTTCCTTATAATAAATTCATCTTTTTGCTCACTCTGTCAATCTATTTTCTTGATTTGTGTCTCAGAAAAACACAGAGCTCTACACTAAACAGAAAATAAAATATTGCTGAGCACAGTTCAAGTTCTGAGTGAATGGGTAGAGATACTGCAACCACGGAGCCAATTCTCAACAGTTACATGCTAATGTTCCTCAAGTTAATGTGTATTTGATAAAATGAAAGTCAATTTCTAGTTGAATTTTTTGTACAAATTGATAAACATCCTAAAATTAAAAAAGGTAAAGGAAATATAAAATCAACCTTATAAAAGACAAACAATCCCAAAGGAGCTACATTATTAGTTGATCTAAAGATTTATAATACAGATACAATAATTACTGTGATATGGCACTAATATTGATGAAGTCTTATAGATCAGTGAAACAATGAAAATTCCACACATGAACCTGCTTATAAATGATCAATTACTTTATGACAAAGACGTAAAATTAACTCAATGTAGAAAATGTAGTTTTTTTAAAATGTTATGCTGAACTCATTGATATATGTTATAATTCAAGTTGATCTATATATTGCACTAGCAAAATTTACTCAAAGTAAATCCAACTACAATATTCAAATTATATACATTTCAGAACAAAACATTGGAGAAATGTCTGTGCTCATAAATTAATATGGTCAATAAAAAATCATGATTCTACAAAAGAGAATACTCGGTAATTAAACACAAATCAAAATTAAATTTCTGCACTTTTAATATAATTGATAAAAGATTAATTAAATGTTCAACAACATATTGGGAAATGTTGACAACACAATATGTCTCTATTAAAAAGATCACTTTCCAAGTGTATATAATTTTCAGGCTCAAGAATAACTCAAAATTTGTAGCAGGCATTATTGTAAGATGGCCCTCTGAGTTCCAGATTTCCCAGAATCCCCTGCCTAGACCTCCCCCTGAGGTCTGGTGGAACCTGAGACGTGTGATATCCAGCTCACTTACCAGGTTGTGTTACAGAGAAAATGTATAAGGACTTTGCAAATGCTATACAGTTTGTTTTCCTAATCAGTCATCTTTAAGCTAACACAGAGAGTTGATCATTAGAATGCCTGGTAAAAGCCGGGCAGCTCTTCAAGAGCCAGGGAAAGGCCGAAGCACAGCTGTGTGACCAAACACATTGTCCTGTTAGCCTTGAACATGTCCCTTGGAGAGGATTCCTGGAGGAGCAGCGAGCAGCCTTTGGGAAGTAAACAAACACGAGACAGGACATATTTTTCTGTTTCAGTAAAAAAAAAAAACCAAAAAACCCTAAGCTATAATTTTAATATTTCTTCTGTAAATACTATGACTGGATGAATACCCAATTAAGCTCTGGCTTTTGTAATAATTTTCCATGATACATAAGCCATACTGAACCACAAAGGACACATCAGAGTTTAAAACCGAAAACTGTTGGCTGTTTTGCCATCATCCCTTAGAAACAGTCCTACTAGGACCTCACAGCAAGGGACACATGGATGGTTAAGTACGAGGGAGAAGGTTTGCAAAGTCTACTCAAAGGTTTGCAACTTTTCAAGGAAGGTTTGAAAAGCATTTTGTTTAATGCTAACTGAGGCCTCCTGCTGGCTTTGCAGGAGTTCCCTGCCCCTTAATCTCAATGGCAGGCAGCTGTGCACATGTGCTCAGTGCAGCCTAAACACAGCTTAGAGGAAGTAGATTGGGCAAACGAACACGGACCCCCCCAAACTGGTGCCATGTGATCCAAATTCTGACTGCCACTTCCTATTCCGGGAGTACTGCAGCCTAGGTGGACAGCTACTGCACTATGGGTTTCCCCACTGTTCCAAACACCTCCCTATCTGAAACTATTTCCAGGAGGTTTGAAGGATCATATCTCCTTTTTCTACTTTTCTCTAGCCACCAGTTTTGATTTTCCTGTTTTAATCATTTTAAGAACTGGAAATAGAAGAGTAGGACAAAGTAAAGCATCGAGAAATTAGAATATCTTTGTGCATGCTCAGAAAAAAGTAGAAGTTTTGGGGCCGGGGAGTTAGCTCAGTGGTTCCGGCGCCTGTCTCGCAAGCGCAAGGACCCGGGTTCGATTCCCCGGTAACCACATAACAATACTGGGTGTGGAGACCCACACCCAGCAGCAACCACTACCACATACCACAGTGCCGGGCGTGGTGGCTCACGCCTATAATCCCAGCACTCGGGAGGCATAGGCAGGAGGATTGTGATGTGAATTTGAGGCTGAGCTCAGGGCCAGCCTGAACCACAAAAAAGCGAGACCCTGTCTCAAAAAAAAAAAAAAAAAAAGTAGAAGTTTTAAAGACATGAATCAACGAAAAGCTTGAACATCAAACCAATTCCTCTCACTGACACAACACACAAAAACTCTAAAAGCAATGGGAATAGTCTGCAGACTTGTTAGGTTAAAGTCTAACTTTTTGAAAAAACTGAATCAGAAGATATACAAAGAAACATGAAACTATGATATGAAAATAAGTAGATAAACTGAACTGTCTGTTGGGAAGGACAGGTGGCAGACTAACTAAAAACTATAATGGAATTTTCTTAAACCCATTCAAAGAACTAAAGGAAGCCATAAAGAAAGTCATAAAAACTATATGAAGAATGTAGAAACATTTAAAAAAAAGAGAGAAAATAAAAACTCTGGAAAAGAAAAATAATTACTGAAACAAAAATTTTATTAGAAGGAAGTAACTTCATCTGGCAGAAACTCTATTAGGCAGAAAAAATAAATCCCGAGCTTGAAGATAAGACAACATTTTAAATTACTGAATCTAAAAAATA
Source organism: Petromus typicus (assembly GCA_004026965.1). Taxonomy (NCBI): domain Eukaryota; kingdom Metazoa; phylum Chordata; class Mammalia; order Rodentia; family Petromuridae; genus Petromus; species Petromus typicus. The sequence goes on from PVIR01034068.1 coordinate 11,260, forward strand.
AAAAGAAAGAAATAAAGAAAAAAAGACCACAGAAAAGAAAGCCGAGCCTACAGGACAAATAGGACACAACAAAAAGGACCAAAGCACTAGGTGTGATTAAAATATACTATGAATGCGTAAATGAATGATTATAGTAGAAGATACATTGCTTTTAACACCTCTCTACTCTACTTCCTTTAAATATCATTCTTTCCTTATCATTCTTGCTACTTTCTGAAGCAGCTATAAAGTTCTCAGTTGTGTGTGTCTTTCTAAGGCATGTTTCAAAAACAAGGTGAAGGCACTGTTGAGTGACATCTGACTTAAAGGAGAGCGAAGACATTCTGGTGTGCCCGAATCCACCCTAATCACCAGGTCTGCTGCCATGTGACTTTTGGTTTTTCCTCAAAGTCAAAAGGGCCACAAGAGGCAGATGTTTGAATCAGTTCTGGACGTCAAGGCAGCCACAAGAGCACAATTAAAGATACTCAGTACCTTAGACTTCCGGAACTGCTTTAGAAAGGGGCAAGAATGATGAGAGAAAATGTGTTTGAATTTTGTGGAAATTAACAGCTGTGTGTCTTTTACTGTAATTGTTTTTAATTTTTAAATTGATTTTATTGGTACATTTTATACATACAGTCTGATCATATTTAACATTGAGAGCTGTACCAGCGCATGACACATCTCAATTCTCATTTTTCCCCTTTTCCCTAATTCATTGACCTTTTAAAAATCATACCATATATGCTTTGTGGGAGTTTCAGAAGGAAGGAGAGAAAGAAGAGGAAGAGTTTTTAATAAAAATAATGGGACATTTCATAACACATATGAATATCAACATTCAAGTAGTTCAATGAAATATAAGTAAAATCAAGTTAGAGCTACACTAGGTTGTATTAAATTCAGACAAGTGACCCTCAGTAAAACTCCACTCTCAGAAAGTTGAGAAAACTACAAGCAGGGAATTGATTGTATAATCAAAGTACTATTTGGAAAAATAAAACAAACAAAATTGTTAATCCAGAATCATGTATCTGGTAGCACATTTCTTTAACAGTAAGAGAGAAATTAATATACCCCCAGATAATTTAAAGTTGAGGGAGTTTATTACAGTGACATCTACCTCTGAAGGATGAAGGTAGAAGTGAAAGGACACTAAATTATTAACAAATTTGTCTAAAAATACAAACATGGTTAATTATAAAGATGTAGGCCCTTCTAAAAGCTAGTATCATGTTAACTTTGGTTTGTAAATCCTCTTGTAGTATTCTGCAGAGTTAAGAAGACTAATGAAATTCCTAAAAGTATTCACAAAGTATCATTGTTATAAATTTGCTTTAAAGCTTCACATTTTGTTGTCAACACAATTTAAGGTATTAATGTTTAAAACTTTCTAGTTTATAACATTTGGACACAATGCTTAGAGAGATATTCCCGTGATGTCATCAACTAAAAAGCATGAGGATAGGTTGACTAGGAAGAGTTCATTTTATATCAAGGAGGTTAAATTAGTATAAACTCAGGCTTAAGTTTTATTAAGATGTTAAATGTACTTGCTACAGTAACAAAGAAACAAAGAGCTACAGAATATACATATTAGAAATCAAATGAGAAAGGAATTAAACCACTGCAAAAATATATTATACATAAAAATATATAATAATACAGGAAATGAGCAACAACATGTATTGAAGTTTAAAGAGAGAGAGAAAAAAAATTGCATGGAAATGCTTCCTTCTAGCTAAGTACTTTAAATGTAAGTTTATCAAACTCTCCATCAAAAGACAATGATTATTAGAAAGGTTCTAGAATAAAATCTGTCTACTATTTATAAGAGACACACCTTTACTTTAGACACAGTTAACTTTAAAGAGTGAAAAATGTCTTTCAAATCATAATAAGAAGAGAACAGGAATAACTAGAAATAAGCCAGATTTATAGCCATTTTGATTACAAAAGATAAACTTTGTGGTTCCACAGAGTGTGGTACCTACACTGGTCAGTTTCTATAGACAGAATGCAGACTGGCTTTCCCTGGGCTAGAAGAGGGAACTACAAATCACTGAATAAAGAAGAGAGTGTCAGCCTTGTCATGTGAAGAAGTATAGAGATAGTATCGATAGAAATAAAATAACATAGAAGTACTTACTACCATTGAATTATACACTTAAAATAGTTAAGATGATAAATTGTGTCTTACATGTATTTTATACTAATAAAAATGTTATAAATTCTAAAATCCAATCTTATTGCATCTATAAAGATTTGGTTTAAAAATGTGTACAATATTTAGCATTTATTATGTTTGACATGAGAGTCATGAGACATTTTGTTACATTTCCAATTATGATATCTTAAATGACAATATATTAAATTATAATATGTATTTTCATATATGGGGTTTAAGAAACCTATTGGCCTGTAATTCAACTTCTTTGATATTTTCCTAAATGCATCTGCTCTTCTCAAACTTAAATGCTACTGCTCTTGTTCAAGAACTGATCATTTGCTGGCTCACATCTGTCATCCTAGCACTTGAGTGCTGTTACAGGTCACTTTGAGCTACATAGTGAGTTCAGGGCCAGTCTGAACTACAAAGTGAGACCCTGATCCTCCACCCCCCCAAAAAAAAGAACTGATAATTTTCTTCCTCAATTAATGAAAAATGACAGTAATATCAAACCTTAATGATTCATTTTTTGTTTTATATCTCTTCCTATAATTCAAATCCTATTCTGCAGGGGTCTGTTTTTTAATGTTTTTTCCTTCCTTATTGACTATAGAATAAAATAAAATTTTAAAGTGTCTCTACTTTGACCTTTCAATAGCCTCTCTATCTCTACTGTAACAAATGACTAATTTAAACTCTCGAACATCCTATGCATTTTTATGTCTTGTTTGATTGTCTACAGTTCATATTTTCCTGGAATATTTGCCCCTTTTCATCCAAGTATGTGATATTTTAAGATTGAATTAGCTGCATCATCTACCAGAGTAGCTTGTGAGTGAAAAGGGTACAATAACTAATTATGCCAGAACAGAAAGTATAAAGAACTTTCCCAGAAATACAAAAGGTACAGTAATTTTAAAGACTTTCATATTTTTTTACAATTAAAGAACCATACAGACTTTTCTATCTTCTTTTCTGTACTTTGTTATTCATATCATCCAATAAATTATTATCAAACTGTAATATCAGTCATTAACTAAAATCTAAAACATACAATGCTTAATCAAGAGTTTGAGGAACTCTGAATATTATATTCACATTTTAAAAATTAGAGATTTCTAGAAAGTTTCTGGAACATATAATTTCTACCTGGATTCATTTCTTTTCTTTTCATTAGCATTATTTCTTTTTCACATTCCAGCTTATTTCCTAGTTTATCAGTATTAAACTCAAAATAACACATGATCCTGCCATATTAAAAACCTACCAAATTCTATAGAGCCATTTTCCAAATATATAATGTGTTATCTTCAATCTGAAGCAAAAATTTCTGAACTGGAAAATATTTTTTTATCTTTATTGGTACATTAAATATACACATCATGATTGCACTCCATAATGGGGATTTGTACCAGTATAAGACACAACTTAATTCTCATTTTTTCCCATAGCCCTACCCACCCTACCACCCCCCCATATACATAAAATTTGTTTCCTTACTTTTTTGTTACAAAAATATTTTCCAGAAACTGGCATTAGGGAAATTTCTCATTTTTCTCAGAGGAATTCAGAACTGTCTGAACTGGTCAAAAATCCTTAGTTATAATACACTATTTCTTGCTATTCAATCTCCAAAGTCTTTGGTGAATGAAGTAAGGAAACAAAGACTGAAAGTAAAAACTTTTTGATAGAGTAGGAGTTTTAACTTCTAAAGTGCAATGCTATGATTGCATAAAGTGTTCCCAGAACTACTGGAAAGCATGCTGACCTCCAGAGAGAAAATGCATAACCCTTTTCAGGCATGGAGGTCATTTGCTGGAAATTTTTAAGAAATGATTGACTGTGCCTGCTTTATTCTAAGCCAGTACTTTGTGACTCATTTATAAAAATTGTCTCACAAGATTATTGTGTTGTGTTTTTTTAGAGTTTTGATGCTTTGAATCTGACATTACTTGTTAACAAACCAATAAGAGACAACATATTTTAAAAATCCACTGATTCCTTTTAGCAATAAAGCAAGTAGGCTTACTATGAATGAATTTCAAAGTGTAAGATCTCTGAATGAAACAGTTAACATATGAGGGAAGTATTTTCCACCTGATATGGCTGACCTGAATATATGCTGGAAGTTTGAAATAAAATTATTATTCTACTTCTGGAATTTATTTTCACTTTTACTTATATAAGTATAAAACTGGTAAATAACATGAATAAGAACTCCAAATTTACAGGGAGATAACATGGACTATATAAACCTTACTAGGTAAAATAAGATTCCTTCAAGGGAAAAAATGCATTTCAAATCAAATTATTTGGATTGTCTCCAAGGAAAATAATTTATGCTTATAATCTACATAATGTTTTCTGTAACATTTCAAACCTAAGTCATGAAAATCTTGATATCATAAAGACATATTCATAATAGAAAGTTATTCAAAAAGAAATAAATTAGTATACTTTGGAAATTATAAAAGTAGGTGGCATAATACATTTCTGCTGTTTTTTTCATATTTTCTTTGTGACAGTCAAACTTTTGTCACTTTAGGTTGGAGAAGTGGAAAAGAATTACAGAACAGGTAACCTACCTATCCTGACATGTTTCATTTTCCATTTGTATGTCCTTGAACTTCAGTTCCTTCATCTGTAAAATGGACTGGATGGTATGTGACATTTTCCCTGTCTCAGACTGTAAGCGATTACAGCATATGTTTTTTGTGATACTCCATGGATGATGTCTGCCTGTGGGAGTCACGCCACTAATTATACACAAAGCAGACTATGGGCAGTATGAATTGTAAACAGTTAACCCTGCAATTGTCTTATTATAAGAAGCAAGTCCCAACAAACATTATGTGACTCAGAGGGGCACTGCAAATGGTACTCAGGTCAATATCAGCCCCTCAATGCCCACCCGCTGCCATGGCAAAGACAAAGAAATGGCCTGTGAGGCTGCAGGACTCACTATGAAATAATACTCACTCAAGATTAGAGTGACTCACTCCCAAATTCCCTTCACCAAATTAAAATCTTTCTAAGTAGAAGGACAAAGTTATTTGCTAATGACAACCTAAATTACATCTCCTGCTCCCAATTCAAGAATGCATTTGTATCTTCTTTTACAAGTCTTACCGGTATCAATGATATATCCTTACAAACTACATGTCTTCTGACCTAAGTGTGATGTCACCAATAAATATCAATGGTTCTGGCTGCCCTGGGTCTTTTGCTACTTGCTCAGCATTGACTGTTGTGGTTCCCCATTTTTCTGTCTCTTTATCTCTCTGAAGTTTTTCTTCTTGCCCTACACTGTAAAACCAAGCAGATCAGGACCAACTGCAGAAGTCTCTGACAATGTCCTATGACATCTATGGTGAGGGAGAAGAGCAAGTTTTCTGATGCAGATGAAAGTGATTTCCTGAAATTTGGAGCACTGTGCCACTCACTGTGTAGGCACAGTGTTGGGACGCCAAGACCTAAGTTCCCCTTGCAGAAAGAGTGGGAAGCAAGGAGTGGGAAGGAATCCAGTGGCTGAAATCCAGCAGGAGTCAAGGAGGGACTCATTCATGGGCATGACTCCACACAAAATGACGCTCCTGAGAGGTTCTCCACAGAGCTTTCACTGTAATCTTTGTCTGAATGTGTTACCATTCTTTTATTACCATTACTAGAGTTACTGTTGTTATTTTTTCTTGCATGAGTAGTGAATTGTGCTAATATTAAGAGTTTGTTTTGGTCTCTCACAAAGCCATAGTTTGGTGGAATAATTAGTTGCCTATTTTACAGCAAAATCACTTAAAAATCATATCAGTGGGATAAGCCTGTTCACTGTGAGGTCAGGGGGAGGGAAGAGGTGAAATTTGCCTCCTGAAACATCTTAGAATTATAGTTATTCTGTTCTGTTTACACAAATTTTCCTCACATTCACTATTATCAGAGAAGTTCTACCTCTATCTACCAATATTTTAAAATAAATATAACTCTTTGATATAATGATAGGCAAAAATCATAAATGTCAACATAAATAT
>PVIR01034069.1:0-17447 GCA_004026965.1 Petromus typicus
TGGAGCCCTTCTTTCAATGGCTTCTTGCATGTCAGCTGCTGTGCTTAGCCTGTCTGGCCCACAAAAAAGAAAAAAACAAAGGAGATTCTGTGGCCTTCTGGTCTCTCCCCAGTCACAGAAAGCTCTGGGCTGCAGGGCTGTTTAACAGTACCCAGGGCCCTCTTTTTTTTGCTTTTCTAAGTTTTCTCTTTGATACTTTTCCAGAATTGTTATTTAATTGTCCTTTCATATCTTGTATATTTTGTCTTCTTCGGTTCATTGTTTATTTGTATGCTCTTGGAATTCATTGATCATTTGTAAAATGATCCTTTTCAATGTTTGGTCCAACATTTTATTGACATGTTTAGATTCACTTTTTTTTTTTTTTTTTTTTTTGAGACAAGGTCTTACTTTGTAGTTCAGGCTAGCCCTGAGCTCACCATGTAGTCCAGGCAACCCTCAAACTGATAGTAATCTTCCTGCCTTTGCCTCTTGAGTGCTGGGATTACAGGTGTGAGCCTCCACACCCAGCACTGTGGTATGTAGTACTGATTGCTAGTGGGTGTGAGTCATCATGCCTGGCATTGTGGTAAGTGATTACCAGGGATCAAACTTGGGACCTTGCGGGTCTAAGGCAGGTGCCCAGAACCACTGAGCTAAATACCTGGCCTTATATTCAATTTTTGAAAAATTATGAGCCTTTAGAGGAATCATATGATCTTGTTTTGATATTTCTTATATTTATGAATTGAGATTCGTGCTTCTGTTGGAGGGGATGTGTCTTCTACATTTATGTGTATTTTTAGTGAGCCTTCTCTTGAAGACCAAACAAACTGCAGTAATAACAACATAAACTAAATATAGAAGCAGAGTAAAAATCAGTTAAAACCAACATCTTCATCACCTGAAAGAACAAGTTAATATAGAATAAACTAAAAAGATAAAAATTAATACAGACACAATTCACAATAAAATAACTGCAAAAATGACACGGTGGGAAAATGGAATAGAAAGAATATAGATAAAAATAAATAAATAGGAGAGATGAACAAGAGATGAAAAATCTAAAGTATTAAATGTAAATAAAATTAAATACAAATAAAGAGAAATATAAAAAGCTAAAACAACAACAAAAACAAATTAAAAGCAAATCCATGACATTCCTCCCAGTGCCAGACATTGGAGTAACTTGTTCCCAGGTCTTCTAATACTGGGTCCCACCAGGTACTGGAGAGAGAGGTATCGAGTCACAGCTGTGGCCTGAGGCAAATTCTCTCTGCTCCCACCAAGTCTACACAGGCTGAGGCCTCCCCACATCCTGCACTGGGTGGGGCTGCTCAATAGCACTTCTTAGCCTCAGGGTTGCATTCACTTCTGAGGTTTACTTAGGAACGTGAGCTCTGTTCTGTCATATGAGCAGTGTGGGTATGCACTCATTCTACAGGTTCCTGATTATGTGTACAAGGGAACAGATCAAATATTCAACTCAAAATACATCCTCAGTGTGAGCTAATAGGAAGCAAACAGACCACGGATTCTGTACAGGAGAGCACAGGGTGCGGGAGCAGCCAAGGGAACCGAGCAGTGCGTCCACCTGTCTTGGTGTGGGTGCTTTCAAACGTGGCCCCCAGAGAATCACGTGCTTTGGATCTCACTACTCACTGCTGACTGCTGTGCCTTCCATGGCCCCCGCTCTGCTTGTTTACGATTCCTGGGGGCCTCAGCTGAGCCCCTCCCTAACGCTGCTTCTCTTTGCTGTCATTGTAACAGGCACCTAAAGCCCCAGAGATGTGAATGTTTGATGTTTCCTGATCTCCAGAGTAGCTCCATCCCAAACAATAGGCCCCTTTCAAGATGGCTTCTGGTGGTAGCTCCACAAGACATGGCAAAAGCTGCAGTGGATCCTTCACCAAAGTCCACCTGCCCTGTGAGGGAAGTCAGTTTCAGAACAATGTCTCACACTGAAAACAAAGCTTGCAAGGACTGGGGCTCCTCCTGCAGCGAGGACTCCCTCTTCTGGGCTTACCCTATACTTGCAGAATCCAATGTCCTTCGCTGGAAGATCAGGTTGGCATAGGAGACAGTTTTGCACTTTGCCTTATTCTGTACTTCTCTGTGATGTTTAGCTTTGCCATCACCTCTGTCCTGACTCCCAGAGTGCTTTTCCCCTGTGTCCTAGAGCACAGTTTCTCCATTGTTGTCTTGATTCTTCTCACTCTGAGCATGACACAAAGGATCCATCCTGCTCCACCTTCTCACCTGGCAGCTTGACATCATACCAGGGACTTCAAGATTGGGCCTGAAGGTTTCCAGCACGTAATTAAACCAAGAATAAAACTCAGTGCCCCACTTACATTTTTACATCTCACTATTTAGCTTAAAACTTCCTCAGACCCCTTCACTTTCTACCACAGGTGTGTTAATTCTTTAAGGAGGGTCTCAGAAAGCTGATACTACAAAGCTTATTCACTCTAAAATTACTTAGCTGATCTCGTGTCTCTTCACACACCAAGACACTAGTAAACACTATCAAGATTTACTATGCCACTGAATTGTCAGCTTTTCTAATCCCCTCTCCAGACCCCAAAGACAGTCACATTCATCACTCTTAAGTCTGCAGTCCTTTAGGATTCAGAGGCAAGCAGAGGTTCTTGTACATATCATCTGTGAGCAATCTGAGGCTGTCCCTCAAGCTGGGAGATCATCCTACGGAAACCAGGCACCCCTCAAGCTGTTAAGACTTCTCTGAATCTACCTTGCAGAACCAGAGCTGATCAATCTCATGGTCACCCTGGCTGTGTTCTGACCAGGATTTCCTATGCTGACCACTATGCAGGTCTCCCAGACCATGGCTTTGATCCCCTTTCCTGTAAAACCTCAAAACTCCTGTCATCCCCTGAAGACAGAGCTTGACCCTCTACGTCCATCCTTGCTGCAGTGACCACAGTGATTTCCTTGCTCTTTGCCAGGGGTCATCTTCTTGTTTGGCATGGTGGATGGGGTAGCATTGTCTGTTGGGATCCCCAGAGTTGGGCCTTTTGCAAATTCTGGCAACAATAGCACTTTTCAGATATATCTGGAACCTAAGTCTCCTTTTCACACCCACCCAGATGGCTGGTCCAGCCAGCATTCTCTTACTCAGCTTCTGTTCCAGACTTCTTACTTTCTTCCTGATCTGACATCATCTGCTCTCAGTCTGTCAGCCAGAATTTCCCATTAAAACGTAAATTAGGAAAAGCATCCTTCTAGCCCCAAGTCTGTTCTTTCCATCTTTTCCTGAGTAAAAACCAAAGCCATCAGGAGGTGGTGCATGGTCTGGCCCTGCGGCATTATACTCTACCCCGTTCTCTCCCCTTGGCCGGCTCTGGATCTTCTCGGTTTCTCCCTCATTCCTTCAACACATCAAGGACATTTGCACCTCTGGGCCTTTGCACTAGGTTTTCTGATTCTCTGCAGAGGCTTTCCCCAGACACCTCTGGTGGTATAAATATGAGAGGACCCAGAAGAGTCACACACAGGGGTTTTGTCTCCCGTGCAGCAGCGTCCACAGGGGCCCAAGAGAGGTGACTGGATCCCGAGGGTGCTAGCTGCACGATGGATGGGTTTCTAGCTGGATGAACTGTTAGGGCCGAAGATCCAGCTGGAGGATGCTGGGCGCAGAAGGCATGCCTCCAGGGGACTGTCCTGCCCCATCCCTTTACTCTCTTGCTGTTTCTCTTCTCTCTACTTTCTGCTTCCGCTGTCTCTGCCACACCGGAGGCCTAAAAACAATGAAGTTTCTTGTGAACTGAAATCTCTAAAACCACAAGTAAATTCACATTTTCCTCCTTTAAGCTGTGTATGTCAGGTAGGTAAGCCGGAACAGAAAGGTGACTAACATGGCCGTGGCCAACCTTACAAAACTGTCCCTCACCCACCCTTCAGGCCCTTTACCCGACTATATTTTTCGGTGTGCTACTCCCCACCTGAAAACGGAATGTGGACTTTGAGAAGTCCTGAGTTAGCCTGTGCCGATTGTTCCATTCCCTGTGCCTACAACAGTGATTACCCACAACGTGAAAGCAGTAAATGTTTATAGATCCCAAACGGCTTTTTTCACTCACTGTTCTAAGTAGGGACTGATGATGACCACTAGATGGCACTCAAATACTTTCTTTCTTTCCAAACCAGCTCATCCACAATCAGCCCTCTTTCTCTTCGGTTTAAAGAGTTAACCCTGTTTCTGGTACCTTAGGTTTTTGCTCTTTTTTTTGAGACAGGGTCTCGCTCTGTAGTTCAGGCTCGCCCTGAGCTCAGCCTCCAACTCACATCACAGCAATCCTCCTGCCTCTGCCTCCCGAGTGCTGGGATGACAGGTGTGAGCCACCACGCCCGGGACTGTGGTATGTGGTACTGGTTGCTGCTGGGGTGAGTCTCCACCCCCAGTATGGTATGTGGTGACCGGGGATCGAACCCGGGTCCTTGCGCTTGCAAGACAGGCTTGGGAACCACTGAGCTAAATCCCTGGCCCTGCTCCTTTTTTTTTTTTTTTTAAATTCAAACCTTTATTGGTTCATAAGAATACACAGCATCATCGCATTCAACATTGAGAGTTTGTACCAAAACATGACATGACTTGATCCTCATTCTCCACCCCCCTGTAACCCCCACCCTCTCTCTATATAAGCTTTGTTTCTTTTTTAAAATTACTATCACATTCTTTTTCCCTTCATTATTTACCCCTACACCCTCTTTCCTTTGAAATATTTTCTATTTCATAATATCAGCTTTATATACTAGAATTCATTTGCATCTTCATGTTTTCACACCAGAGAAAAGATGTGATATTTACATATCTGTGACCTCTTAAAATGTCCTACTGAAAAGAAGCAAAAACCTTGCTTGGTATATACACAAAAGGTCTTTGCTCCTTTTCACTGGGATGTTTTAAGAGCCCATTTTGGAGGTTGCTTATGGTGGGCCAGAAATAAACAGCATAACCAGGCTGCTCCAGGAGACTGAATTAAAGGCAACTTAAGAGAATTAGCAATGAGGTAAAATGCTGGAATATTGCTAATTAGAATAACAGGTAAAACCACAGAAATCGAGCCCATCAGCACCAAGTTCGAAGGCTCAGCGGGGAGGGGAATCTTCCACTTGTGGACTGAAAGGCAGAATCCAGGGTTCTCTGGAAAGGCCAGTTCTGCCAGCTCTGCCACTGGGCCTGTGCGCAGACTGAGCAAAAGGGAGATCCGAGTGTGCGCAACAGGCCAGCAGGGCAGAAGTTTTCACCATTTCCTTCCCAGTGGATTTAGACCTCCGTGGTGACGCAGCCATCTGAAGCAGCCTCCCACTGCCCGTTGCCTGAGAAGACAGCACCAGAAAGTCAGAAACACTGCGCTTCTCTATCTCCGAGACACAATGGCCCCTTCTTTGCAGTGATGAGCAGGCGTTGGCCATAGGACTCACTTTGCCCAGGCAATAGGGACGGTGACACAGGCCACTAAGAACGCGGACAGTGTATGAAGTACGCCGCGCCCAGGCCAGGACTGGCTGGGGACGGTGGGGACCGGAAGTGGAGCAGAGGTGGCTTCCGCTTAAAACACAAAGCCAGGGACACAAACTAGCAATTTCAATGTCATGACTATGAAGAGCTCAGTTGTGTGTGGATTTGCAGGGACCTGGGGCTAGAGGGTGTCACTGGCAGTTCAAAAGAGAGGCTTAAAAGTTTTCTTTTAGAGATGATCAGTTCTTCCAAAATTCTCTCTGCTAAGCTGAGCACACAACCAGCATCTTCTGTTCTCCTCAGCTCAGACGAAGTGACAGAATATGCAGCTGCCAGCCCCGGGAAGTTGGGGCCAGTTTCCTTTCCGCAGACCATGAGCTGGAGATGGTGGGAGCACGGAAGGGGTGGGGAAGGCGCCCCAGCTCTCTCCCGTCTCTAGCAGCACAGCTGAGACCCACCATACGAAGCGCTGACTCTGACATCTTGAAGGATGGGGACGAGGCAGGTGAGTACAGTGTCAAGGCACTCACTGGGGCTGCTCAGCGCAGAGCTCTTCTTGGCATCCACAGGCATGGGACCGTATTTTGTGCCCTTTTCCTGGCCAGTGGTAACTTTTGTTCTAGGGGGTCAAAGCAGGGCAGACATGGGTGGTCACTCCTCCGCCCCGTGATTCTCCACACCGTGGAAGACGGAGGCACTTGGCTCTGTCCCCGGAGAGAACGGGTTTCCGCTCTCGTCTACACTGTGTCTAACACACACACAAGATTAACCCCCTTCTGCGATGAGTGATATGGAGATATCCACTCCCTCCAGGTGTGCAGGTAGCACTGTGGCCCCAACAAGACAACCTCAAAGGTTAGCGCATTTCCCCAAAGTTAGTATGTTTTAGGCTTGGATAAAACTGCACAGTAAATGCCAATAGTTGCAATTGTTAGTTAAAAAGTCCAGTCCAGTCCATCCGTTGCCTCTCCTCTCATGTGCCTCCTCTTCGTTCTTCTTTTAATCTTTCTCCCGTGCGCAGTGAAGGAAACATCAGGACTCAGTGTCCTCCCGCTTCCACCATGGTTTAGATTTAATCTGTTGAACTTGGACAACGTCAACCTAAATAAATTAAAAAAGCAATGATTTTTCCAAAGAATCCTGGAACAGCAGCACACTGCAGTGGGAAGAGCAGAGCAGAACACTATCGTGGAAATATGCATACAACAGTACACTGTAGGTGAGCTTTTAAAGAACAACTCCAGGAGGATTACGTCAGTTACTCTGTGGGGAGGCTACTTGGTCACAAGGATTAACAACAGGCGTGTCATCAGTCCAAAGTCGAGCAGCGGGATGGATGTCCTCACAGAACCACTTTTTGCAAGGGTTGCTGTGGCCTCTGGGCAGGCCTGTGGGTCAGGTAACCACGCCTATGAACTCTCCTCAAACATCTGGGCATTATTGGCACTTTGTGTTAGGGTCAACACAGGTGACTATATTTTGATTTTGGCAACATGCACATTTCTTCCACAGCAAAAATATCTGCACACTCACTTTTTATTTTATTTTTTTTTATTTTTTTTATTTTTTTTTGAGACAGGAGTTCAGGCTGGCTCTGAGCTCAGCCTCCAACTGACATCACAGCAATCCTCCTGCCTGTGCCTCCCGAGTGCTGGGATGACAGGCGTGAGCCACCACACCCGGCACTGTGGTATGTGGTTCTGATTGCTGCTGGGGTGAGTCTCCACACCCAGAATTGTTATATGATTACCAGGGATCAAACCCTGGACCCTTGCGCTTGCAAGACAGGCACTGGAACCGCTGAGCTCACTCCCCGGCCCCCACACTCACATTCTAACCCGCATGAGCACACACGATATTCAGAGCCCCAACCAGTCAGATCCTCCTGGATTCCAGCAAGCTAGTTTCCATGCCAAAAGGAAGGAAGAAACCATACACGATGTTTTCAAAATCGTTTTTACCTTGAAAACATGTCAGAATTCTAGGAAATGGCAAGACCTGTACAGACAGCTCATATAATCTTTACCTAGATTTCCCAAGTTTTAACACTTTGACATATTTGTTTAATAACTCTGTATACTTCTTATCTAACATAATTTAATAATTTGCTTTTTTGCTGATTATTTAAGAATAAGTTTCAAATGCCACAACTTTTATCTGTAAAGGCTTTGGCAAGTATCCAATAAGAATAAAGACATTTTCTTTGATAACCACCATACAATGGTGGAATTTTGGAAATTTAACATTAATGCAATACTATTATCGAAATACATGTAACTTTTAAAAAAGACAGTCTTCCTTGTTCTCTTGACTGGTTATTGAAATTATAAAAATTATAAAAATACACTAAAATATAGAAACTAAAAAGTAAAAACGTTCCTTTGACTTTTGTTACCAGTCAGTTTACCCCCCATATATTTTACCTGTGTGTGTGTGGTAATTGCATATATTTTTTGAGTTTTGATTTTTCTGTTTTGTAGATCTTTTGTGTTAATATATATGACTCTAAACTATTCTTTTTCCCTTTTTGTACTTGTATTATATACTTCCCAGTTTGGGTATCTTATAATATATTTAATCTGACTTGATACAAATTTGGCTAGTTTTCACTTGCATTTTCTGCTACAAAATATGCTTCTATGATGAACTTTGCAAACAGGTTTTGAGGTGCTAAGTCTGGAAGCCAAGGCCGCACACACGTTAGGCCCATGGTCTCCCCTTGAGCTACACCTTCAGCTCCAATGACCGACTTTGTACACACATAAACCTTTTTGTACATGTGTGAAGACCTTGAGAGAGAGATTCCAAGAAAAGACATTTCTGGGCTGATGAGATTACACATTTAAAAATTTTGATTCAGAAATGTGCTTTTCTGGAGAACTCATTTATATCTCTCTTTAAGCACTGGTATATAAGTACCCTGCTAACTGATGGCTCCACTGGAGCTCCGACTCTTTAAGTACTGTTATCAAGTTACTTCACATATCTATCTGTGCCTCCTTGTTTTGTCCTTTAGGAAGCTTTTGAGTCAAATATTTAGCCCCTTCCTTAAAAATATGTTTGCAACATTCAATCTGAAAGGGCTTGACTTATGTAACACCTTCCCTCCTGGCTTCTCCTTATTGTCTCCTTACCCTCGTTTCAACTTTGCCTGAACTAATTTTGCTTGTACTAACTTGATCTGATTCTTATTTTTTCTCCAACCTTTATATGTATGTAGAGTTGGCATCACATCCTCTGGGTGAATAAAATGGCTAAACAGACATTTTTGTCAACAGTGCTGGATGCAGAGGGGCAGATGGTGGACATCCACTGAGTGACATCTGCCTCTGCCCAGGCCCTGTGCAGACCCAGCTCAGCTCTTCTACCCCATGCCTTTCTAAGACAGAGACTGTCATCCCTATTTCTCAATGAGAACCAGATCTACACGACTCCAAACCCCGATCCTGTGGGTCGCTGGGCCTCCACTATGGCAGAGCACTGCTCTTGGGGTGACACTCGGTCCTCTGCCTCCTCCTCTGAAAGGCCACTGAGGTTCGGTGGACTGTGAACTTGGCCTTGCTGTGATCCTCACTGGGGAAGCCTGAGCCTCTCGGCATGTACTTGCATCTACTGTACCAGGTGGATAGTTGCCTGCCCTCTCCATCTGGAGGTTTGTGAGCTGGAAAACACCAGAGTTGGATGATGAACTTGGAGATATCTAGATCCACTGATGCCAAAGCAAAGGGGCTTTAACTGAAGTGGGAGGGACTGGGATTAGCTCCAGGGGAGGACTTTTGCCCAGCAAGAGGTGCTACGTGTAGGAATGAGTTAGGGAAGGTGAGCATGGCACTCTCTTCAAGAAGCCTTGAAGAATGCCAAATCTCAGCCATCTGGAACTTAATGTGGGGAATTAATGAGGCCCCACTGACAGCCCTGATAAGCCTCCCTAGAAAACCACAAATCTGGATGTCAGCTGGTCATTAAACTACATTCATTACTCCAGGCTTCTTTCTTAACAAAATTTGGCATAGGCCACCAGGTGGCATTAATTCAGCAGAAATAAGACAGATTCAGGAGTCAAAGCATTAAAAACAGATGGGAAGGATGACTCTGGGCTCAGAGGGGAAACTTTTCTGCAAATCCAGCAGCCTTGTGAAGTGGGCTGGGGAAGGGGAACCTTGGGGGCGGGGCCTCAGGGCTCTAGTTCTTCCTGTACAAGCTCTAGAGAGAAACTCAGAAGGACACAGAGGGTCTGAGGAGGAAGCGACACCACTCATGGAAGCCTCACTGGTCTCTCAGGACCTTGGGCTCTCCTGTGTTCATTCACTCTGGTTCAGATCGAAGGACAGGGCCCTGCTTTCCAACAGCTCTTGGGCAAATGGAATAGGTCTCACTTCTCAAGGCGATGAGGCTGGAGGCCAAAATCTACTGATCTTTAGACTTTCTCCCAGGTCACAGAGGCCTGTGGCTATGGGACAAAGAGAGATACCATTGACCTTTATGAGCTGTGCCTGTCTATCCCATAGACCGGTGGTGGCGAACCTATAGCATGCATGCTATTTGTTTTTCTTTTAAAAGTGGGTCCAAGAAATATGTTCACCAATGAGTTTTTAACTAAAACAAAACCAGCAATGTTTAATTGTAGTGTTGGCACTTTGTGATAAATAAGTGGGTTTTATGCTGCAGTTTGGGCACTCAACCCTTAAAAGATTTATTATCGCTGCCCTAGACTGTAACTTCTGGAGAGAATATGTTCACCTTGCACATCAGCACACATTCAGGACCTTATATAGCATATTAGTTGTATATGGTATGAGTTCAATATGTATATTTTGAACAGAGAAATAAATGATTCACAGAACAAGAAGAGGTGGGCTTCATGGAGCTGTCCAGGGTTCTTATCAACACCTGACTTCCTTTGGCTGTCTGCCTGCCCAGGGGTTAGCCACAAAACTCTAAGACTTTATGATTAACACATACTTATGCATGATGTATTGCCTTGACCATCTTACTAAGCTCCTGAGGGCTGCCAAGTAGCCTGCTGCACTAGGTCCAAAAGGATGATCCTTTTAGCACAGAACCAAGAGGGTTCAATGCCTAATTCCTTCTCTGTGTGATGGCATTTTCATTTTCCAGTTCCTGTCCCACCTATGACACTGAACTGAAGGTTGGAAAGCAGCAAAGGGTGGCTCTAGAGAAGGAAGCAAGTACCAGATTTTAAAAGCTGGAGGTGTGAATACATGGGGGCCGGGAGTGTGCTTTGTTCATCTTTAGGTACTCACAGTGTCCCACAGAAATTCCAGATGCAAAGCAAGTGATCAATAAAAGGTGCATGATTTCTGATTGTGCAGGGCCATGAAAAGTGCATGGATAAGGCAGGTATGGCTCTGGGCTCAGCTGTCCAGAATGGCTCAGTGGTGCTTTCTGAGGAGGAGAAGATGAAAGATCCGTATGTCCATTTGTTTCTTCTTTGAATGTGCTCCCTCACATCTGGATCAACTAACAGATCCAGTTCTTTGCTCTTCTGTGCTGCTTCTGATTATATCTGACTTTCATGTACTTTGGGGTGAAGGTTGGAGATGGGAAAGCGAGAATTTAGAATGTGAGATAAAACTCAGAGAATGGGTCCAAGAGCGAGGATTGTAGTTTGGCAAACAGGCTCTGGGGAAAGTGAGTTTCTGGTGCTTTGCTTAAAAACCAGTGGGTGAAGAGATGTGATTTTAGAAGTATCCATGAAGACAAACATAGACTCAGGGAGTGATTAGGGGAAAATGACTCTACATTTGCTCTGGAATGATGCAGGGAGATCAGACATCAGCTCCCAAGGTGCACTTATAATGAGAAGATCCTGGAGACAGGCAGGGCATTGAGGATCAAAGGAACTGTTCGCCTAAGACCCAGTTCAAATGTCACCTTTTGCTGGATACCTCTCACTTTCCTAAGCACGAGTCTTTCTGTGCTCACACAAATTATTTCATGTGACAGAAGGTTGTGCTCTTCTCAGTCTTCTTGTCCTTCTCAGCAGGGACTTCCTGAGAACAAGAATTGGATCTTATTTCTTCTTTGTCCTTCTCCCCTCACCCAGAAGAGTGCCTGGCGCCTATGTGGTAACTGATAAGGATTTGGAGAATTTAAAGTTAGTTGAGACCATAACGTGGACAGAGAGGAGTGCCCTGTGGGGAATAGATGTTTCAGTCTAAACAAACAGAAGCTGAGAAAGAACAGAGCAGAAAGTTATAAAATACTAAGGAGAATAGAGAGGCACAAGAACATCTGGCCATATCTGCCCATTGGTCCTTGGACTAAGACTGTTTCTTGCCTTTCGGTCTATCTGCTGCTTTCCCCCGGCAGCCTGTGTTTCCCAGGCTGCTGGGCCTATCTTCCGGGGGGTTTTGGAGGACACAGGAGAGTGAGAAGAGGAGAGAAGGCAGCATCTTCCCTGTCCTCTCTGCCCAGGGTGAGGAGGACTTTTTCAGACCACAGCTGCATCTGCACAGCTGCCCCAGGTCCCTCTGCACATCCCCCCGTCTGTGGTCTCACCTCCGGCTGGCTTTGGCTGGGCGGCTCTTCTGGTTTTGGCAACTCCTCACCCTCTCTTCATGTCTTGCACCCATGAAGAGGACACTGGCTTCTTGCTGCTGCTAATGTGGAGGTTGCTTCATCATTCTCATTTGGTGTCTTAGTCTTTCTGGTTTCAGTGTGGCCCATCTTCTCTATTAATTTCCCTTCCACGGGGATAGTAGACTGGCTTCGAGTTTCCAAACTGGATCCTGACCATTCATATCTTCTCTTTTGTTGGTTTGTAAGAGACAGAGTCTCACTATGTAGCTCAGGATGACCTTGAACTCACTGTGTAGCTCAGGCTGGCTTCAAACTCATGTAAATCCTGACTTAACCTCCCAAATGCTGAGATTACAGATGTGCTCTGCCATGCCCAGCCACATTATTTTAAAATTTATTTTTAATTGATATATAGCAATTGTACCTACTGATAAGGCATTGTAGGTTTCTTACTGAGACCGGCTGATGAAACCTCTAGCATTGGGTTCCTAGGCCAATCTCTGCCTTTAGTTCTATAAAGAGGGGTCTCTTTCTTCAAGGTGGCCCTTCTGGGAACCAGCATAGCTTCCTGCTGTTCTGTGCCTCTAGTTTGTCCACCCAAACCTTGTATGGCCTTTTCTCGTTAGGAAGAAGGGTCTTGAATACTGGAAGAGTACAGTGAGAAGTTTGGTGCAAGACCATAGCCTACATATGGCCACTATTTCCAGTATGCTAATTGCCTTCTGTGCCCTGACACTTAGAAGAGGAATGTTTGAAACACATTCAAAGGGTGGTAACTTCAGCGATTAACTATGCCAAGAGCTAGTGCCAATAGAAAATATGAAATCCTTTGAGAGGCCTGACTGAACCTCACCACTGATCCTTATAGGATTATGAAGGGGAGCGAGTTGTCACGTGGCCCTTTCTGCTATACAGCAGTGTGACATTCATCAGGAGATTCCGTCACCCTCAGACCGCGGCGAGGTGGCCAGGACTGACCTCCTCAGGTCCTTTGTGGTCTGGCAGGAGAGTAAGAGACTCCCATGCTGTGATGGAGGAACTGAGACAAGGGCAATAGGGCTGGAGAGGAGGGGGGTGGGTGGCGCCGTGGAGTAAGCTGGGACCAGGTGTGAGCTTTCTGGGTGCTGCAAACTGAAAACCATGAAAGCTTCAATTTGACAAGTCAATATGACTCACTGAGCAAGGAGAAAGAAGTACAACAGAGCTAAGAAGGAGGGAAGAAAAGAGGTCTGGGTGTGGAAAAAGGAAACATGTTTCCACAGAGGTCACCAAGGAGGTGGGACAGTTGAGAGGCAGGAACCCAGCGCTCTGTTCGCTGACACACATAGGATGCTTAAAAGATGCACTGTGGTTGTGCAGGAGGAAGGAAAGCAGCAGGCTGAGGTAGGAAAGCAGCAGGCTGAGGAAGACGCTGCAGGCATCCAGAGACTGGTACCAAAGGGCTGAAGTGAGAGGGAGAACAGGGGCCATCCTGGGCATGGGAGGCGGGTGATGATGTTAGGGGAGGGTGAAGAAGTAACTGCAGGAAGAGGTGCCCTGAAAGACGTGATGTGACAGTGGGGAGCCTGGACTCTGAGCACTGAAAAGCTGACAAAGCAACAGGGCAGCAGGCGACACAGTCAGATTTGTTGCTTGGAAAGATCATCCTGGCTGCAACAGGGAGGCGTGATGCAGGAGGAGCAGGACTGAGGAGGTAGGAAGGCTGCCCAGGTGGCTGTTGAGCTAGTTCACCTGTTATTGGCTTCTGGCCATCATGGCTACACCTGGACCACAGCTCCGCTACAACAGCAGCAGTTAGGTGAGGACTGTTGTCCCTAATCAGGACCCATAGGGCTCTGTGGGGTGCACTATGGCATGGGGAGGGGGGTTTTAGGGAGCTGCCTTGGGAACAGAAATGCAGAGAAGTCATCGGGCCCTGAGATGTGCACTCCAAACTCGCTCAGGGGGGTGCTCTGTCCTCCGCAGCCCATCACAGCTGGTGTGGTGTGACTCGGTGCGACAAGAGCTTTGGAGGTGGAGGCAGAGGTTTAATGGCTGCTGATGAGTTGTGAGAGTGAGGGTTTTTCGGGAATGTATGTGGAGGAGGCATCTCTATACAGCTAAATTCCTTTATTAACTTAATGAGTTTGGCTGCTTTCCTGGAAATGCAAGTGCTGTTTGGCACCATCACTGCTGCTTCAGAAAGGGTGTCATTAAACTAAGAATCTGTAGGAATGCACAATAGCGATAAACGAAGCTGCTTGGGAGATTACACAGCATCAGGCGGACTTCACAACAGCCTTCTGAGTGGAGAAGGCTCCCGCTCCCAGGCCAGCACCTGCTTAGATGCGAGTGGGAATCCAGTAATTATCGGGGCCATCCGACCCGGGCAGGTATGTCGGATGGCACTGGGAAGACACGGAAGGCTGATGCAAAACGTTTAAGGGGGTCAAAGCACATCCAACCCTTCTCTGTCCCTGATGCATCCTCAAGTCCAGGTTTGTTTCTCCTTTTTTCATTTTTTTTTTTCATTAGTGGGGATTGAACTTGGGGCTTGTAGAGTCTTGGTAAGTACTCTGCCACTGAGCTACATCCACAGCCCAGCTCTGGGTTGCTAAGGATAGGACCCAAACTCATGCCCTATTCATTCTATGATCTACCTTTCCCAATTGTCCTGATGTTTTTTAGATCCACTGGAGGGCAAATTACTTCTTACAAATACCAGGCCAGATTTGGAACCTTAAGGCTAAGGTAGATCATTGGGTAGCTTGAAAAGAGAAATCTAACTTCTTGTTCCTTTCTTCCTTGGAATGAAAGAGAGCTTAAATTTAGGAAGAGACTTGAGAGTTATTTGGTATTGGAATTTATATGGCCTTGTGAGATTCTTTGTCTCTGAAGTGAGTTTAGACCTAAGAGGTGAGTGTAGGCGTCATATGACACTATGACTTTCCCAGCTGATATCAGACTTTGTCTTCATTCGAGTGATACCATGTCCTCAGGAGCCACCATGGCAGAGAAGAAGGGTCTAAGTGTCTATAACCTCTCCTGTTGACCACTTATTATGTGCCAGGCATTTTCATTCTCACAGAAAGTGAGGTGGTGATATTAACCTCTTGCAGGTGAGAGGGAGAGGCTCGGAGAGGTTAGGACACTGGCAAAGGCCACTCAGAGCTAGGCGTGGTGGTGCATGACTGTAATTCCAGGCACTTGAGAAGCTGAGACTGGCAAGTTTGAGATCAGCCTGGACAGTTTTCCTGGATTCATGCACACACACACACACACACACACACACACACACACACACACACAAGCCGCTCATGGGTAAGTAGTGAAGGTAGAGCGGAACTCTGCTTATCTTATACCCAAACTAGTGCCCTTCTCCATGTACTTCTCCTTGCCAAGGGGGAAGACGATTATCAGGAAAGGCCTGTGCGTCTGTGTTTGAGTTCATCCCAGCCGAGAAAAGTGTCTGCGGCTCCTTCCATCCCTTCTTGGCTTCCGTCCCAGGCAAGGATTCCGCATGGTTGGGTGCTTTTAGAAAAGTTTTATTTTTCAATTACGTGCTCATTGTAACAAATCCAAACAATACAAAAGTGGATAAAGTAGGTGGATAAAGGTCTTTCCACCCCCTCTGTGTTCCAGACCATCTTCCCTGCCTGTGGCTTGTGGCGTGTAGGTGAAGTGTCTGCCCTGAGGCCAGACTGCCTGCCTCCGTTCTGCGCTCACACTTCGTAACTCCACAACTCTGGGAAAATTGTTTAACATGGTTTTTCAGTTTCCCCATATGCAAACCACAATAAGAGCCCTTATCTTATGAGGTGGCTATAAAGACTAAATATTTAGATGAGTCTCTGGCAAATAATAAGTATACAATAAATCATTAGCTGCTTTTATTCTATATGGTGTTTAAGATCCAAAATGAGTATTAACACTCTACATATTGTGCCACAGCCTCCTTTTTCACTTTACAATATGTTGTAGATTTCTTTCCAAGTCTGTGCATATGGTGCTTCTTTAATGGTTGTGTAAGAATGTTATTTGTAACATTTGTAAGAATGTACTATAACTTACTCATTCAAATATGGACACTTAAATTATTTCCACTATTGTTTTAAACATTATAGACAATGTTACACCTTGCACTTTCCATAGTCTTATGAGTAGTATAGAGTAGGATTACAAGATTTTAAAATACAGATACATATTTTAAATTTGCTTGTATATTTTAAAATTTCCCAATATGGTGCCAATATATTCTCACTGATAATGTAAAAAGGAAACTTGTATCTTCACCCTGGGTTTACTCATTTTATAACTCCAGGATTAAAGAAAAATCTAACTAAATTTTCTAGAGTAAAGATGTTCATACAAAAGTAAGATAGGCTCTATTTTAAGACACAAAGATGCACATATGAGAGACAACCTAAAGAAAAACAGACATAGTTTCTTCAGTTCAACTTTGAAGGAAGATAAAGAACACTATTCAAAGGTTCTGAAACCCTTATGATATTAACCTAATGTTATTCCCATTTTACAGATGATGAAGCTGAGGCCCAGCTGCCTAAGAATGGGCAGCTGGTGGGTCACAGAACTTAGAAGCAGAGCCCAGGTTCCCCTGCATCTGTTCAGCCAAACTGAGGTCCATGCATACTTATGATTTGAAGAGAAGAGAGAACTTTTTAGGCTCAGAAGCAGAGCTCCGAGGAGTCCAGTTCTGCCATGCTTCCTGTGTGACCCTAGACAATTTTCCCATGAGGCACACACACAGCAATTGGGAAGCACTGGGACAGACAGAAAGCATTCCTGTGTCCCTCTGCTGAGACTGAGTGGCAAGTGGAAGGACAGCTCCTTCCCAGTGCCAGCCTCAGTATTCTGCACATTTATATCAAAGAGTCCATAACTCTTCTTGCTCTCACTTCTGTACATGTCTATCAGTGTAATAAATCCTGAGTGCCTCTTCTTAAAAAAAAAAAAGCCAAAATAGAATCAGAGGCTTTTGTGTTCAAAAGCGAAGTGTCCATAAATCAGTGCTTTTTGAATAGGAAGATGTATGTTCATCCATGAAGACAGAGCTTTGAATTATTTATTAAACAGTGATGCTACTTGGAAACTCAGGTACACTCAGCCCTGTGTGGACATCAGGGAAGATGACAGAAGTTTAAATAATTGTCCCTGGGCCTCTTACCATTTTGCCCCGCCCCCTTTTCCAATCTCTGTATGTCCTAAGCCACAGCTATGCCAGAGACACCATCACATTTGCACCATATACTGTTCCCTTCTTGTGGCTGCTGCATTTCACTTCTCCACCGTGCAAGCTCTTCTATGATTGCCAAGAGCTGGAGCATGTGTCCCCATCTTTTAGAGTTAATTCCAACCCCCATCAGGGTTAGGACCTGTCCTTTGTAAGCCTGGTTAGATACAGGGTCATCAAGGCTACAGCTACTGAGACATGGCCTAACTA
>PVIR01034070.1:0-17421 GCA_004026965.1 Petromus typicus
CCTGTAATCCCAGCACTCGGGAGGCAGAGGCAGGAGGATTGCTGTGATGTGAGTTTGAGGCTGAGCTCAGGGCCAGCCTGAACCACAAAGCGAGACCCTGTCTCAAAAAACCTTAAAAATAAAAATAAAATAGCATGTCATTTTAACAGTTGAAAGTATAAGCCATGGCAGACAGTAGCAGTTCTTCTCTATAAAGTCAGACTTTGGCACTATGTAAGAAAATAAATTAGCCTTTGGGTTGTTTATTTTAGTTTAAGGAAGAAGTGGAAAGAGTTGTCTAGCATACATGTGAAAAGTGTTTTCTTCAGAGAGAAGATAGATGTAGTTTCGATGGCCTTGGTTGTTGGTTGTTGTCTATGTGAGGTTTTCCCAGCCAGAGAGGGTGAGGTGCAGAGTCAAGCACAGACCCTGGGGAATGTTTCTGGAACTTCCGATTTATTCAGGATTTATTCCAATTTATTAAGCGTCACATATATAGCAAAAGGTCACAGGGCGGGGTGAAGGCTAGGAGGAAGGGAGGGTCTATAGGATTGACCTAGGGTTTTGCCCAATAAGAGAAGTTTGTGAGTGGGTGGTCTTTATGGCATTAGCTATGGGAGATGGTAAGGCGATGGGTGAGAGACAAAGAGGGGTGGGGCTACCAAGATGGCTGCTGACAAGGTTCAATGCGTGGGAACGAGTGTGCTCGAGCCCCTAAGGGGCTCCGAATCTGCAGGGAGATGGAATCTCAACCTTTAGGCCCAGGAGACAGGCACACGATTCATTTGCCCTAGCCAGACTTGAAGCTCTCCCTTACTTGGTAGGTAGAAACACTGCAAAAAAGTAAAAGTTATTAGAAGGAATGTTATTTCCCATAAGTGTGACACTTTAGCTTCCCACAGTGGCACTCACCACTTTAAAAGTAGTGTATTGTCTGCATAGAGGTAACGTACATTTTCTCAATGTTTGTAGTGGTACACTGTCGGTGTCAGGCACTAACTATCTTATCACTTAGTTTATTTCATAGATAAAAGAGAAAATTACACTAAAATAATTTTTTCAAGTGAACTATGATTCAGTTGACTCCTGACTCCAGAGCTCTTCTTTGCATTACATCTCACTGTTACAGGAAGGTGTTGAAGTATCCCGGGGTGGGTAGATCAATAATTCTTGGCAGTATTGTTAATTCTAAAACGTGTAAGAGACTGTTTTGTGCCATGTGGTGTTGATTTATAAATACTACTGAGCTATAATGTATTCAAAGAGTCACTTCTGTGTCTGCTTTTGCAGTTTATTTGTAATTTTAATAATATACATAGGTTGATATCAGCACTATTTTGGGGCTAGTTTGTGTAGCTCTGGGTGTTTCTCACCATACTATTCAAATTCTGGTAAGATATGGTATCAGCAGAAGTTTGCCTTTAAACAAAATAAGCCATTTTAGAGGTCTTGGCTTTATGAGATTATGGGAATACATCCACACAAAATTCCTCATAGACAACCAGAAGGTAGATTAAGAGCTCCAGAAAGAGCGTGGAAATAGGTAAAGATGGAGGAATTACCTGCCGAGTAGATAATGAAAGAAATGGGGTCGAATGTAATTTTCAAGGGAGCAAGATTAGAAGAGGGCCATGGACATACGTGTGGGTTCCAGATTTTGAAATATTTAGTGTTTTCAGGACTAGAAAAAAGGAGATATGTCTGGACATACAGTGTCTAGGGGTCAAGGAAGGAGATTAATATCAGTGAAATGTATGATTCTTCAGGGCATATAGTCCTTTAGGAAAAAAATAAATAAAAATTAACGGAAGTGAAATAATTTTCAAGCTATAGAATACTGAAAGAGGCCTAATTCTTAGCAGAGTTCAAAGAAGAGAGATTAATTAGAAAGGTGTAAGACAATAAAACATTTTTAAACCTAAAGCAATTAACCAGTACAAAGTGAGAAGAAAAAAGAGGCTTTGATTAATGATGGAATTAACATAAATATATTTTCTTTCCCATATCCTTATCTGCACTCAAATTAGAAATCGAAGCAAACAGAAAGGGAAGTACAAAACCCAAAAGGGAACTATAGGACAGAATTATCTTTCTGCAGGCCTCAGAGTTAAACTTTGAAGCACAGAAAAAGAAAAATTTCCTACAAATGTGTCATACATCTGTTAGTGTGGCTTTTGGAGAAACTGGTATGCCTAAACCACAAGTTAAAATATTTTAAGATTTTCTGTTGTCCAGATACCTGTTAACTTATCAGCCCGCGAATACAGTTATTTCTTTAGAATAAGATTTCCCTCATTAGAACAAGATTACAGTTATGGGTTTTATTTTGTTTTTCAGCCTGTTTGATGGCTTCGCGGATGGACTAGGGGTTGCTGAAGCTATTTCATATGTGGACCCTCAGTTCCTCACCTACATGGCACTGGAAGAGCGCTTAGCCCAGGCGATGGAGGTACTGTAATAATTGTGATTGTTGTGCATAAGGTGATGGGATGTAAATGAGAAAGTGAAAGTTTGAAGGGCTTTCAAACTATTCTTAAGGAAAGGTGAACAGTTTTCTTAATAGTTTGCTTAATTTAATAGCAGTTCCTGAATGGTGATTGTCACCAGCATGTGTATGTAAATTGTGCTTTGTGTCCTGGTTGCCTTGTATTGCAGTATTTCTAGGGGTCTTTTGTTTTGTTTTGTTTTGGTTTGGTTTTGGTTTACAGTAGAATGAAAATGTTTTGCTTACATTTAGAAAGTATACTTTTGTCTTATATTGTATTAGGTAGTTAGGATAATTTTGAACATTTTATTCAGATACACATGCGGAGATATCTTTGTGAAATGAATCCTTGAGTATCTAAGGACATGCAGGTATTGTAAATCACTTTGTTTTGTTCTTACTGCTTCTCAATAACTGTCTTGCTGTCTACTACAGTTAGGAAATTTGTTTTTTCTTCTCCCGACACACTGTCACAAGTGTGGCACGTATGTATGTTCCTGAAGTTTCTCTTACTATCTTTTCGTTATTTCACTAAAACAGAAAGTCTTATTTTCAGATGTGTCTGCTTAAGGTTAAATGCCCAACATTATCCCAGGTAGCAAGTTCTATTGCACTAGTGGATTTCATTATAAAAAGTCTTCTTTAAATCACTACATCTAAAGTTGATTTCCAGAGTACAGGAATATTAATAATTGGTAAATGAGCCAGGTAAGAACAAATATTATTAATTTTTTCAGGAGTATTGTGATAATGTTTCATCTTGAAATTTTTTGATATTTAGAACTAATTTAGATTGCTAAATTAATGATTGATGTCCATCTACACGTGCACACACCCTTAGATATGCACATGCACTTGTGCTACCTACCTCTGCTTCAAGCTCCGTGTAGATCATTGTTCTCACTTAGCCTGTATAGTATGTGTTTTTCTTGAAATTGCCGTAGCAGAAATATTGTTAGTTACTAGGAAAAGTTAGAACTTCACAAAACTAGATATACTTAGGACTTTTTCCAGATTATTTTAGCTACCTTGCCAAATTCTGGTACATGTGGAATAATGAATGGTACACTATAATGACTTCCATCAGAATATAGAAAGATTAAGAATCACTAACTTCTTGAACTGTATAACTTTTGAATGACCACAGTGGAGTTTATCTGTTGTAGATCTGGTTGTATAATCCTTAAAACATCTTTTATTTTTATGTTAGTAGGTTTTGATTTCCGGTAATACAGTGATAGCTTTAAAAAGAGTTGAGTGTGGTATTTGCTTGGCATCATGGAAAAAGAGAGAGATTGGTTATGGGAAGTCATGCTAGACTAAAAAAAAATACATAACGCTGTCAGGAAGAATAAAAACAAACAAAAAGAATGAATATGTATAGGAATTTATAGTCTTATATATCTAGGCTACTGCTGATGAGGAACCTACTAGCTCTGCCACTCTCAAAGTTATTTTTATTGATTTGTTCTTTTGCCTGTGATTAATGGCTTCACGTTGTGTTGCTCAGTTCTACTTAGTTTTGAAATGGATTGAGATGCTTTACTCTTAGAGATCAGTATAATTGCATTTTCCCATTGCTGCTCAGAAGTGTTTTTCCATGTCTAACGTACATTTTAAAAAATGAAACTGAACTAGTACAGTTTCGTTTTAGATTTAGTATTAATAGGTAAATGAGAACACTACAAATAATAAAACTGACTGCATGCTTTTATTTGCCTCTCAGACAGCTCTATCCCTTTTTAGAAATAGTTGCTTTTATTTCTGTTATTTTTCCACAAAAGAACTCATTCTTTTTTTTTTAGATAGTGGATTTTGTTGAAAATATTGCCACTATATTAGGCTCATATCGTGTCTCAAATTTGGTTGTGAGCGTGGTAAAATACCAGCATCTCTTTAAGTTTTTGAGGTGGAGATACTAAATTTTTTCACTTACTCTCAAATTTGAAAAAAAAAAGTCATCATTAAGAGATATAAAGATTTTTAGCCATAAATCTGTGTTGCTTACCTCATCATACTTCTTTGCAAGAAAAATGTTTACATTTTTATGCAAAATTCTTTTGCGTTACAATTAGAAATATTCAATTAATCAAAGCTAAATTAGAAATAAGGAAAAGCAGTGATTAAAACAAATTTTACTGGAAATGTATCTCTTAATGAGATGGAGGCTTTTACCCTTCCCAAGTACTTCAACATATTTCTGCTTTTTCTCTTTATAAATGTAAGTTTAAGAAACCTTGTTAACATAAATAAATTCATAAGGAGTCACTCCTTCCTTCTGAGATACTTGCCAAAAACCCTATCAACTTAACTTCTTTTTTTTTTTTTAAATAAAACATTGGAAACTGCCTAAAAGCTGTAGGGCTCAATTGTTAAAAATCAGCTGACTCAAGTATTTTAATTGTTCCTCTAAATGGGTGAGAAATGCACTTGTACTTACAACATAGGAGGAAGTTAATATAAATGCAAAATGAGAACATAGCATCAGCATGATACTTTGCAGGTACATTTTCAGGTAGATCAGTCTGTCCACACCCAAACTCTCAAAACCACCTTGAATACAGTGTTGTAAAACACTAGCAAGATAACATGTGGAGTTCAGAGCTTGAGCTTCTGGGTTGGTTAGGCTGTGCAAGTTTGAACAGTGCGGATCACTTGTAAACTCAGGAACCTGATGTACAAAGTTGGGAATGGTGAAGTACTCCTCAGTGGTTACTGTGGGACTGTTGAAATATTTAACAGATTCCCCTGTGGAATGATAAACACTCAGAAAATGGCTGTATTCATAGAGATGTTTACATCAGCAGCCAACCAAATGCTAATCAGTCAGCAAATCTGGATTTAGTAGTGATCATTCAAAATTGGCATTAAATCAGTTATTATAAATAATTCTTAAAAAATGAATACTGGGCCGGGGATTTAACTCAGTTGTTCTAGCGCCTGTCTTGCATATGCAAGGGCCCAGGTTCAATCCCTGGTAACCACATACAACAGTGCTGGGTGTGGAGGCTCAGGTTGGTAATCTCAGCACTTGGGGAGGCAAGAAGACAGCTGTGAGTTCAAGGCTGAGCTCAGGCCCAGCCTGAACTACAAAAGCGAGACTGTTTAAAAAAAATAAAAAATTTGAATACTGTTGAGGTCCTTAGAAACTAAATTTTGTATTTAGAATTGTGCTACTTCAACCCTACATATATTCTCTTTTGAGTCATTCAGATTTCCAGTTTGAGTTACTTAGATTATTTAGTTATCTTCCTTAGGCAACATTTTGAAAATGTACCGCACTGCCTAGGTGTAGATTTCAGAACAGTGGCTGTAAAATGGTCTCTCTTGCTTTTGTTGCTTAGAAGTGATTACCAGATCATCTCAAAGATACATCAGTACTAAAGCAATAAGTTGTTGCTATATATATGAAATTCTAGATATTTATTAGCACTGTAAATCTGAAGATACTCATCAGAAGGAGCTCGTGAGTTCACTAAAACAAATATATATCAAAGAAGGTAGCCTAGAATAACCTCCAAAAGGAAAGTTGTTAAGTATAGTGACCCTTATTATTGTTTATTTATAGCACAGATGAGTTCTTTCAAGCAGTATGTATGTTGAACAGTATGTGGTTATGTATATGAGAAAGGGTTAGATGGATGACAAGGGCTTTCGTTTCTTAACTTTTGATGGGAAAGTTCAGTGTAGGAATTAGTCAATAAGATATTTGAGCAACAGGGAAGGTGCTGGTATTAGAAATAACTATAATTACAAAGAAGACAGCAAAGCAGAGAGGAGGCTAGTGATCACCTGTGAGGGTAAAATAAAATACACAGAGAAAATTCCTGCTAACTATGGTGCTGTTTTAGAAGTACTACTGGAAAGCTGTGGTCTGGAACTTTGCAGAAGCCAGCCGTTGAGAGTAGCAGGGCCAGCTCTTCACTGGAAGGTTTCTCACTGAAAGTGGTCCGCTGCAGAGCTGTTGGGGGTTGGCTCTGGAGCAAGCTTCTGCACTGGAAAAGTTGTGTGTACCGTGAGTCGAGGCTAGTGAAAGCAACAAATGCCACAGATGCCTGCAGAGCGTGCACACCAGGTTCAAGGGAGGCTCTGCCGCACTCCTTCTTCAGTACCCTATGTCGACAAACCTTAACATCATGCTGTCTTTTGGAAAGAGTAATACT
Source organism: Petromus typicus (assembly GCA_004026965.1). NCBI lineage: Eukaryota > Metazoa > Chordata > Mammalia > Rodentia > Petromuridae > Petromus > Petromus typicus. Next base: position 6,628 of record PVIR01034070.1, read on the forward strand.
GCATGGCCCAGATCCAGTTTCACAAAGCTGATAGAAATAGAGAATTTGAATTTCAAAAACAAGAGTTTAGTAACTGGAACACCCTTGCCTTAATTTACTTTTCTGTGCATGCTTGACCTCCAGTATAGCAATACTGTTGTATCCTTACCTAACAAACAAGCAAGGGCAGCTCTTACAAATAAAGTTTTCACCTTTTTCCAGAATGAACAATCCCAAAATCATTACATCTATCAGTAATTATGCTAATTACTCCATAAATTCAGTCACACTGAATATTCTCTTAAAGATGAAATTGCAAAGCCAGGCATAGCGGCGCACTCTTAGGAGGCTACGGCAGGAGAGTTGGTCTGCACTGCAAAGTGGGACCCTGTCTCAAAAAACTAAAGCAACAAAAAACGGGCTTCCAAGACATGTGGGTACAGTAAGCTGCTCTTCACAGCCAGTCACAGTGATAGCTTATGGATTGTAATACCACCATGGTCATGGTTGGTGCTAGCCCATTCCCATTGGCAAGGACCTCTTCGCTGAGCTCAAGCCCAGAGACCAACTCAGACTAACCCCAAAATCCTTTTCTGTAGATCTGTGTGCAGGGACCATGTCTAATACCAACTTTGTGTCAGTGTGAGATCGATCCATTACAGAGAGAACAATAATAATTTGAACAGGGAAATTTTAATATAAATTATTATTACCTACCAGAGGACATAAGAGTGGACGTTAAGGAATATAGTAACAGCTGATTTAAGAAGCAACTTTCAGGGCCTGGAATGTAGCTCAGTGGTTCTGCATCTGCCTGGCAAGTACAGGTCCTGAGTTTGATCCTGGTACCGCAAGTGACAAAAAACAACCCAACTAATTTTCAGAAGGTCTCTGTCCTCACCCTCTGCAGCTGAGACCAGACCTTGTTGGGGAAGATATAGTTATCACATACTCTGTTGGCAGAACTGGGCAAAAAAATCTCCCCTTTAGGGCCTAGAACCACTCTGCCCCAAGAGCACCCAAGATAAGTGCCAGGAGAGGCTGCTGGCCACCTGTTCCTGGGGCTGCGAGGCACAGGAGGAGCTGCGTGTGCTTCAGAAGAGCCACTGCACAGAATGAGTCTATTGCTGGAGAAGCCTCACAGGGACTTGTGAAGGGGTCGCCCCGGCATGTTCTGTGGACAGAGCTGAAGACCGTGCTAGTTGACACAGGGAAATACTTAGAAGGCCCAGTTCTGTTTTCACAGAGTAGAAATGAAAGTTGAACGTGGAGCAGCGAGCAACAGCTCAGTTACCAACACAGTTTCTATCCCATGGGGCCCTGTACCTCCACAGTAAAATGGGACATTGACTATTCATTGTGTGTATAAAGTTAAGATGAACTGTTTTGTTTTTTCCTCCAGTTCTTATTTGCTTTGGGCTTGGCGTTACCCTCTAGTGAAGTCTCTAGAGTATCTGTGGAGATATCTCTGCTAGGTAGGCTTATATGGTTACATCTGCCAGTCAGAAGAATACAGTATAAGCTGTAAGGCAAAATTTGCATCGCAAGACCAGCTTGTTGATTCTTTTTTATTGTGGGGAAGTAAGGATGCATAAAATTTACCATTTGATCATTTAAATGTATAGTTCATTGTCATTAGGTGAATTCTCATTATTATAAACAAAACTCTGAATTCCTTCCTCTTCGTCCTCTGAAAACTACCATTCTACTTTTTGTGTCTGTGAATTTGATTAAGTACCTCGTATAAGTCGAATCATACAGTAATTATCAGTATTTATCCTGTAATTCTTACTTCACTTTACATAATATCTTTAAGGTCCAACCATGCTGTAGCCTGTGATAGAATCTCTTTTCAAGGTTGAATAATACTCCATGGTGTATATATGCTACATTTTGTTTGTTCATCCTCCCCTCCATGGAGAATTGGGCTACTCCCACCTTTCGACTCTTATAAAAAAGGTTGTAATGAACATAGCTGTACAAATATTCATTCCACTCTATGTGTTCTGTTATTTGGAGCAGAAACTTAGAAGTGGGCTGGGTGGGTTATGTGATCGTTCTGTTAGCCATTTTTTGAGAAACTGCCACACTCCCTGTATACGATTATGCGTTCCCACCAGGAGAGGAGTCCCAGTTTGGGTAATCATCTGAATAATAAAGTATTACACTAGATTAAAGTTAAAGTTTTTCTTAACTCTGTGCTATTAATGATTCTATAATCATGATAAAATATGAAGTATTATAATTTGTATGGTATTATTCGAATATGGTGGTTGTTTAGACGGAAGATACCAGTGTGGTCTGCAACTGATGACGTAGGCTTCCTGGAAGGGACAGGACTGTGCCAGGCCCTGAGGAATTGTAGGACCTAAAAGATGGACAGAAAACACACTAAGAACACATAATTGTGCGAGTGGCAGACAGAAAAAGTCCTACCTGCTGTCACTTTAATTAAAGCCTGAAAGAATGAGAATTCTTCATACGGGTGGTCAGATGATGTAATGCTCTTTCCATCCCAGAACAGTCATTTTATACAGATAGTTAGGCCTCATGACCCAGCTAACCGGGAAAGATGGGTATGCTGACGCAATGCCAGTGGCAAATAAAATCATTCACAACTGCATTAGTGGTTTCCATACCTCAAATGTGTGGTGACCTCACTACATTTCATCTTCCATGAGGTGAATCTTTACTTTTTACCTTCTTCCTATTGATCCCACACAGGAGCTCACAAGTTGGGTGATAAAACCAGCCCTCCAAAATTAAGACTCTTGAAGAAATAGCTGATTACTGAAGCAAGAGAGATTTTTACTTGGGAGAAGTAAAATACTTGTGTGTGTGCATGTTTATTTAGTGTTTGACTTTCTGTTAATGGTGGTTCCTTTTGAAAGAAGGCAAAGGAGACAAAGAACTAAACCTGAGAAAAACAATTGGAAGAGAATATGATGAATTTAGTAAGATGCCTTAAAAACGGGTTTTCACTACTGACAAAGAACTGTGACCTTCTTCCTTCAGACTGCACTGGCGCATTTAGAGTCCCTTGCAGTGGATGTTGAGGTGGCCAATCCACCAGCCAGTAAGGAGAGCATCGATGGCCTCCCAGAGACCCTTGTTCTTGAGGATCACACTGGTAAGTGCCGAGCTGACATAGTGTTGACTGATGTATTATGCATGCAAGTAAATTGTCAGCGCCACAGTGGTGGCGAACCTATGGCACATGTGCCACAGCCAGTTGTTTGAGCACTGACAGCACCAAGAGGTTTGCCATCCCCAATAGAAGATGATGTACTTGGCTGTTGCAGCTTTGATTTGTCTGTAGAAACCAGATACTGACAAACTCACTCAGCAGAAAAAAAAAAAATTTTTTTTTTTTTTTTTTTGAGACAGGGTCTCATTTTGTAGTTCAGGCTGGCTCTGAGCTCTGCCTCAAACTCACATCACAGCAATCATCCTGCCTGTGCCTCCCGAGTGCTAGGATTACAGACATGAGCCACCATGCCTAGCACTGTGGTATGTGGTACTGATTGCTGCTGAGGGTGAGTCCCCACTCCCAGTATTGTATGTGGTTAATTGGGGATTGAACCCAGGTCCTTGCGCTTGCAAGACAGGTGCCAGAACCACTGAGCCAAATCCCCGGCCCCCAGCAGAAAAATATTTTTAATGTTTTGAAAAGTCAACTTTTCTAACAAAACCAGTGCTTATAAAGTTGGTGCATATGAAATCTATGCATGTTTGTCTGTTGAAGTCTGGGGTTCTGTGTCTTTCTTCGCTGTCTTTCACTCTATTGATTTTTAATGTTTTTAAGTTGCAGTTGAGGGCATTGATAGATCTGATGACTTGTGTTTCAGCCATCGGGCAGGAGCAGTGCTGTCCAATCTGTTGCAGTGAGTACATTAAGGATGACATAGCAACAGAGTTACCCTGTCACCATTTCTTTCACAAACCCTGTGTCTCAATTTGGCTACAGAAGGTAAGTTTTAGTTTACATTTTAAAATGTAATACTTATATTAGTTTCTCCTACAAGTTAATGATAACAGTAATGTCTTTTAAGCCCATTTTATTTAGCTACATTTTGTAGTGCTTCAGCAGTAAAGACTGGTTGCCTTTAATGTTTATAGATCAAGGATAATAGCAACTGGTTTACAGTACTAGCATTGTATAAAGCCAGTGGAAGCCACAATATACTTACTATATTTCTAGTCACATCCCCAGAATTTGTTGTTTTAAAAAATATCTCAAAGACGCTTATCATCCAACTCAGAATGTCTTGTAACCACATACACCTTGGCTTGTTGCTTCTGAGAATACTATGAGGGAAACTCAATGGCCTGCGTGGTGCCACCACCTCTGGTTTTGTTATGCTGTTCTTACACAATTTAAATGTGTTTGAATTACTTAAAAAATGACAGTTTACTTAAATCTTCTCCATAATCTCTATTTTTACATAAAAGATGTTTTTTCCCCAGCTCAGTAGGAGTTCCCAGGTCACTTAGCATAATGTACAGTTCCCTCTCTTCTTCACAGTGTCTTTCCTTTTTCCCCTTGTCTCTCCTCCTGTCTCCATCCTGCCTTCTCCTGTTTTCTTCTCTTCTGTTTTCTTTTACTGCTATTTCATCTGAAAACTCTTTGTAAAGTCTCTGAAATCCAGTGCAGAAGTGTTCACTACTCCAGTGTGAAATTGAAGGCATCATTCAGTGGTTGTTTTTGACTCCTATTTTATGTCAGTACCCATAATTTGTATTGTAGTTTTACATTTACACAGCATTATTTGCACATTTTTTCTGTTTGCTACAATGTTTTGTTTTCTCATCTCCCCTTTCCTACTACTATTACCTGTTCAGTACCCAGGATTCCCATCTGGAAATGTATACATCCATGCCTTTCTAGCTTTTTACCTCTTTTCCCATTGCATCCTCCTATATAGCTTGAGGGGAGACTGATCTCCATCAGTTATTATTCACCGAGAGCTATACACCGGTGGCTGACCAAGATTGCACTCACGTGGCTGACTATAATGTTGCTGTTAGGGCCTAGTCTGTATGGTTAGTGCACAGTAAATGTTTACTGACTTGAATTCTTAAACTGTAACATTATACGTGTTGTACCACTTGAAGTTGTACTTGACTTTGCTCTAATCCCAGGTAGCAATCTGTTCAGTCTGTGTCATGTGAAATGTTGCCTGGTTTCCCCCAGGAAGAAAGTTCTGAAGGTCCCCTTACATAAAGTTCAATAGCAGGACCTCTTCAGCCTCCGGCTTTGAGGAAAGGTCTGATTTTCAAAGGAATGATCTTCCTGGCTAAAATTTTGACCAGAATTTCATAAAATTTTAAATCTTAGATGTATGTAACCATCTGTAAAGTAGTTGATAAATTATTTAATAAATGATATCCTTAATTTAAAGATTGATAAAGCTGTGTGATCTTCCATTGGTACTAGAATGTGCTGCCAGTGCAGTTGCTACCTCTTCCCCACTTCCAGGTCTGGGGTTAACTTGGTTGATTGGTTTTGTCATGGGTAAAGTATCTACTGGTAGTCCCAGCTCTTTCTGGAAAGGAACTACATGGCTCAGAAAGAAAGCTCTGAGGTCCATCTGCCTTGACATGTTTGTGCTACACTGAAGTGAGGCTTTAGCATGTCCTGGGGGAAGTAAACTAGGTGATACAGTATGAATGTGGTTTTTCTGATACACGTGTAATAGATATGATTTGATCCAGATCATTGTTAAGCTAAACTCTCACCTCCCTGATAGGCTATTGTTGTTTGCCCACCCTCCACCATGACATCAGCACCAAGCACAAAGACTCTTTATTAAAATTCACTTTCACCAAAGCAAAGATGAATTACCTTTTGTTTTTCTTTCTTTCTTTCTTTCTTTTTTTGTTTTTTGGTGATACTGGGTCTAACTCAGAGCCTGAGATGTATTAGACAAAGACTGAACTATACCACAGCCTTTCAGTGAATTATCTTAAAACTAGAAACATGATTATGAGATACTGTTTACCCTCAAAGAAATTACAGAGTAAATAATATTAAAATTTTATCTATTTTATGAAGCTTGACATTTATTTGGCTTTTGTTGTTAAGGTAGTTGATTTGTTATTTGGACAGTAGTAGTCTTTATCAAGATATCAAGATACATGTATGGCAATTAATGTGTTTCTGGTAGCCATTAACGTGTTTCTCCCCTCAGTCGGGAACATGCCCCGTGTGCCGCCGCCATTTCCCACCTACAGTTATTGACTCATCTGCAGCTGGTTCCTCTGAGCCTGATTCTGATGTCCCACCTTCAAATGGCAGCGCTGCAGCAGCCCCCTAAACCTCAACAGTGGGAATGAGGTCACTCTATCAAAGTAAATCTTCAAATTTCTTCTAAATCTGATGTGCAAATAATTATATATAAATATATTTAAAATGCTCTATATAGTCTATGCCATAGTTTAGGAAGAGAATACTAACTTTCTAAACGAGTTTAGGTTTGCAGAAAGTGCTAAACATTTTCCAGCTGAATGTTAAAGCAGTGCATCATTTTCTTTAGTCGACTATGTTGATATTAATTGTAGAATCAGACTTATCAGTTCCTTCCCTCCTAAAGAGATAGTCATCACGTGGCACTCGTTACTGGTTTTGTCCAAAGATCTGCCACCAAGAGATTATAGTTAAGCTCTCCTGTTCACATCAAATGTGAAGACTGTGATCACACCAGTAGTCATATTTGGCTTCATTGGAGATAAATTGTGAAGCATGCTTTTTCCCTGGGCCTTTTGTTTTTGCTACATTGAAACCTCTTGGTTCCTAAGACTGAGAAGTTTTTTTAGAAACATATTTACTTTTCCATCTTTGTTTGCCACTGAGACTTTTCAGTGCCAAAGGCTAAAATTTTGGCCAGAATATCACAGAATTTAGCTATAACCCTCCCTGAAATAGGTTGTTAATCATTTAGTAAACAGTGGGAGTGCTTACTCTAAAGATTCAGAAAGCATGTAAAGAATTTGGTGTGCTCAGTTCGTGATGCAGTGAGATGAATCAGGTGGCCTTACGAAACAGGTTGACTTTACCCAGCCTGTTTGTACTTGGTTAAATTATACTTGAAGGACCAGAACACTCCTGGCATATTTGCTTTATAAGTATTGGATATAGTTAGTTTCAATTGATTTGGTTTGGAAGTATTTCGGGGAGGTCTGAAATTTTGCACAGGGTCATCTTGAATCATCTAACCCCAAACCAAAGTTGCACAGCTTCTCTTAGGTGATCACACACGGTAGGGAAGTTTGTACAGTGTGGGCAGAATAGCTCCATTCAGGTGTGAGATGATAATCAGCAGTAGAAAACAGTGGCTGTTAGAATATCATGTTGGAGCAAATGAAGTAGTAAAGCACATAGTGAGTGTACATCCATCCCGGTGGTCCGTCGACAGATTTAGTTTGAGGAGTATTTCTATGGCTTTCCAAATGGAGAATTTCATTTTATTTGTGTAATTTTTCTGAGTATTTGTATTTTGTCTCTTTTCTCCATTCTTAAAAATAAATTTTCACTGATAACACATTTGAGGCTTAAATATAAGGAACATAACACTTGCATTCTAATTTTTGCATATATTGTAAATGTGTCTGGTATTTACAGCAAAATACTGTGTATCCTTTTATGGGTAAAACAAAAGTGAACATTGCATGCATGTAATGTGGTAATTTGTAATTTAGGGGTTCTTTGGGGCTTCTGTGGCTTTGGAAATGCTTATATTCAAGCCTTAATGTTGCATTAGCTAGCATGTTTTCCTTGGGATGTACATAGTCACTGTTGTATAAACTAATCTCTGCCTGTTTTCTACTATGTGATCTTTCCATATCATATTTCATTGATGATCAGTTAGTGTCAAGAAGTCAAATCAGATTAAAGTTAATTCTCATGTGTATATTGTGGAAATTCGTGGCTAGTGTGATTTTTGTTTGTTTGTTTCCTTTCAAGTAATGTTGATTGGTTGTGACACTTCTATTGCTACAGATTTCTTTGTAATAAGCCACACATTATATTTAGACAGTATTAAGGGACCTCGGTTTTCTTCTCCTAGATAGCAGCTGTCCCAAAGAACATACAGTTGTTTTCTTGTGGATTTGTTTGTTTGTTTTGGGGGGGGGTTTGTTTTGTTTTGTTTTTGTTCGTTTGTTTTTGCCTGTTAAGATTTAGCATTTACCCACCAGTTGTTAAGAGGTTTTGGTTTCAAACTCAGCCAGCCAGGGAGCTGAACTTCAGAGCTGTTGTGCTGCTTGCTTTCAAACTGTTCTGTCCTATGTTGTTGACCCTCAACTGTCTACAAACAGCTGCTATGAAGGAAAACAGATGAAAAAGACTTGGATTAAATTTTTTAAAAAAGAAAAAGTTGAAGTTTAAGGATTTTTGTAGTAACAAGCCAGAATAAGCTGAGGCTGACAAGTTCAGACCCCAAAATATTTGATGTTTCCTTGGATCCTTTTGAAAAAAAGTTATATATGAAGGTAAATTAGAAATAAGTATGAATATTAATAAAGTATCACTTATCTTATTTCTGGTTTATGTTGACTTAATTTTATTTTTGAACATTTTCTTATTTCTTGTAATATTAATGCTGATATTTAAAGTTAGATTCATGTGTTTTCTTTTGTGTTTTTGTTTATCTCTAATCTATCTCTAACTCTTATTTGTGATCTAGACTTATATATAAGCTGTTAAATATATATAAACTGTTAAAGTGGAATGCAAGTTTTTCAAAAGCCCAGGTCTAAATGTAATGATTGGTTTATTGTTGTACAATGCCAGCCCATCATTTTCAATGTAAATCATAAACAATAAACAAGATATACTCGGTGGTCATTTCTAATATTTCATTGTGTAATCGTATCACTTTCGTCACATAATCCTGAACAATTTAAAGTTAATAGGAAAGAACCAAGAGAAGGATCCTGACACATGACTTTTTAGGTCTTGATCTCTGATATAAGAGGTCCCTGCAGAGACCCCTACGGAAGCAGCTCCTGGACTTGTGCTGCTGGAGGGGCTCTGCGGCAGTCGATGGCCTTCCTCCCTCACATTGTTAACAGTCCTGTAGATTTCAGCACAACTTGGTTACCACATTGTTTCAGGACTACAGAAACTCAAAAGTTCAGGAAAGACACCTACCTCTTTTCAGTGGCTTTCTCCAAATAAAGTGACAAACTATTACTAAATCTATTTGATTAAAAAAATTCCTTGTGATTTATAAATGGTTCAAAGACTTTGGTCATTTCAGAAGGGTCAGTTGGGTGATAAAAGAGTATAAATCAGTTTGCTTAGAAATTTTAGAATGTTTCATATCTAGTTGACCCCAGTCAGAAGAAAATGAACATGTTAGAACAATAGTCTTAGAGCAAAAACCAGCAGTACGACCCTCTGCCATAGTGCCAAAATCATTTTACAGTGACATCACTTTTATCCAGCCACTGCTGGAGGGAACCTGTCTCAGTGACTGTCATTGCTGGGACACAACACTTTGACACCCACAACTGGAGGAGGAAAGGTTTATTTTGGTTCACAGTTTGCAGAGGTTTCATTGCAGAGTGGCGCGGCAGTCAGGAACCAGAGAATGACCAGGGTGCTGGAAGGACAGAGCGCCCTCCGAACTTCACCCCTGTGCCCACCGCCCCTGAACACATTTAGCTGGAAACTCATTAATGGACTGATCAGTCCTGAAAGCCCCATCTCTGAGTGCGTGAGGCTTTGGAGGGACATCTGAATATAAACCATGACAGAACACTGTTTTGCACTGTTAGAAGAATGTCACATTTTTCTATAAATAACACGTGTGAAAGTAGGCCAGAAAGTTGTCTCTTCTAGGTAGCCATCGTTTTATATCTTAGGCTTTAAACTTTCACATGATATCTATTCCAGACTAGCCTGGGTTTGGCTCTTTCAGCTCCTCTTAAGATAATGTTGCTCAGAACTAAACACAGTTTTCCTACAATCTTAAGAAGAACAGGGTCCAAATGTAATATTGCTAACTTGAAAATGATTAATCTTTGGCCATTGTGGTCTGTGTATGCTGTAGCACTGCCAGCATTATTTTCAGGCAGGAATATTACATGGTTCGCTTTTGCAGAAGTACCTCACTGCATTGCTGGTAAGTCGGTGTCCACTCCTAAAATTACTTAAATAATTTCTTCGTCTGATCAAGAATAGCATTCATCCCTATCAAGTTTAACTCGTGAAGGTTCTTAGTATAGAAGCATAATAATAATCTGCCGGTATATTAAGGTAAGAAAGGATATGAAGTTAGCTGGAAAGGATTCACTCTGAGTAAAACTATCCCACTGCCCTTGAGGATGCTTAGCATGCCATCTATTTAATAATGTACCCTAGAATTTGCTAAGTCAACAGTGTCAAGCTCATCTTAAAACTTTTTTGAATCTACCTTTTCCTCTCTTAAAAACTATTTGAAATAATATATATCCTTGACAAGGCACAATTGCTTTGCTTCTGTTTTCACTCTATGAAGTGATGAATCTAAATAAGTTTGGATTATGTGTTCATAGATATAAGCACTACCTTTTGGAGGCTGATACACATTTCAAATTAAATGCACCTTAATCACCTCAGGGTTGATTTTTGACAAACTATTAAAGCTAAAAAGCTATTAACCTGGCTAACAAAATGTGTTAGTTTCTTCCTTCACTGGGACACAACATCCAGTACCCACAAGGTAAGGGCAAGGAGGTTTATTCTGGCTCACAGTTTGAAGAGTCTTAGTCCTTGGGGAGTCGGCCAGCTCCCAGGCGGAAGTGGCATGATGGAAGAGCCTGTGCCTGCTG
>PVIR01034071.1:5313-17539 GCA_004026965.1 Petromus typicus
GCTTGCAAGACAGGCGCCGGAACCACTGAGCTAACTCCCGGGCCCGTCAACAGCCACTTCTATGTGATTAAATCCAGTGGACATTTTTTTCTTATTCAATTAACATATAATTTCTTAAAACACTCTCTTTTCATAAATTTTGGTACATTGTACCCTTCTGATTTCCCTCCCTTTTCTCTGGTTTCTTTCTTGTACCAGGAACCAAACTCAGGACCTTGCCCTTGCCAGGCAGGCACAGCACCACTGAGATAACTTGGTCATTTCTTCATTCCTTTGCCAGCTCACCTTACGGACTCATCCCCTAAATGTTAGTTACTTAAAACCTAGTTCTAAGCCCATTTTGATGGCACACACTTGTAATCCCAGCTACCCCAGAAGCTGAGCAGAATGACGGTAAGTGTGGGGCCAGGCTGGGCAATTCAGTGAGACCTTGTCTCAAAAGAAAAATTTTTTAGAAAGGAGCTGGGTCTGGGAAGGCTGGGAATGTAGCTGAGAGGCAGACCAGACACAGGTCCCAGTTCAATCCTCAGTACCACAAGCACGACTACTAAGAACTTGATTCTAGGTTCTCTCCTATTTCCATCCTCCACCTGATCTCATGAACATGACAAATCTCTCCACTTACTTAGGTCTTTAATTTCCTTCAGCATGTAGCCTAGTTTGTTTTTTTGGTTTTTTGTTTTTTTTTTAATCCCAGAGGTTTTGTATGTCTTCTCTTAAGTTGATTCTGAAGTATTTTGGAAGTGATTCCAAATTAAATTTTTTTAAATTTTATTTTCCCATCGTTTGCTGTTCTCATTAACTTCTCTTATTATTCCTTCCTTACAGATAGCTTAGTTTGTCACAATACATTTATGGCAGTGGGGATTTGTATTAATAAGACATGAAGTCCAGCTCTCCCCACGACAGTCCATTAAGGCAGGGAGCTTGGCCCTTTTGCTCACCACTCTATCCCCAGGGCCTGGCCTAGAGCCTGATATGTTTTAGGCCCTCGATAACAATTTCCTGGATGATGAACAGATGGCTAAATGGAAGAATTAGAAGGGGGAGAGGACAGTTTCCAAAACCTCAGAGCTATTTGTCCTTAGATGCTTTGTTTATCTTCTTCTAGGAGTTGATAAGAAATTCCAGCCAATAACCACTTGAGAACTCTTGTGGATTAAAGTGGCCCCCCCGAAAAAGCCATGAGTCTTTCTCAAGGGTCAGTATTGACAACTGAGGTAAATACACCTGTATAATACAGATTCTTCTTGCTAAATAATAGGAAACATAAAATCTGCTGGAAGATAGATTAAGCAGAATTCCTGAAGACATTGGTTTGTCAACTTTTTATTTCAGTACTGGGACTCAAACACAGGACCTTGCACTTGCAAGGCAAGTACAGTGCCACTGAGATACATCCCTGGCTTGAAGATATTGGTGTAGGCTAAGATTTTATAAACAAAATCTCAATCACGTAGGAACTATCACTGAGATTTCTTATTAAAAAGTTTTTGTATAACAAGAGAAACCATCAACAGAATGCAGAGACAACCGACAGTGTGGGAAAAAATTTTGCTGGCTGTTCCTCAGATAAATGACTACTATCTAGAATAAATGAAATATTAAAAAAAAATCAGATCCCTCCCCAAATTTAAAGGCCCAATCCAAAAATAGTCATTTGAAATGAACAGATATTCCTCAAATAAAGTAGAAACAACAAACAAATATATGAAAACACTCAACATCACCGGTCATTCGAGAGACACAAATTAAAACATCGCTGAGATTCCATCTCACTCCAGAAGGAACGGCTGTTATCAAGAAATCAACCAGTAACAAAGGGAATACTTCTCCACTGCTGGTGAAACTACTGTGGAAATCATTGTGGAGATTCTTCAAAAAATTAAAACTAAAGGTTTCATTTGTCCCAATTATTCTCTTTCTTGGGGAAATATTTTCCCCTCAAAGTTAAAAGCATCATACCACAATGTTAAAGGTTCACATTAGCACAATTTGTAATAGGTAATCTTGGAAATACCCTAAATGCTCATCAACCAATGAGTGACTAAAGAAGATGTGATTTTTAAAAAAATATATACAATGGCGTACTACTCAGCCATGAAGAAAGACAAGCTTGGCAAATTTCTAGGTAAATGGATGCGCTTCAAGACCATACTCTTAAGTGAAATAAATGACATATTTTGCTCTGGTGTAAAATGAAAATGTAAATGAGAGCCAAAACGTACAATAGGTACTATGAAATAGGAAGAAAATGTGCAAATGAGTAGGGAAAATGGGGGAAGGGAAAGGAAAATAAGGGAAAAAAATGGAAACAAAGGTTTTGTAAATAAGAAGGGGAAAAAGAAGTAGAAGGAGGGTAGGAGAAGGGGGGAAAAAAAAAAGAATCAGGATATATCACATGCAAGTACAAATTCCCTAAGATGAATATGATCATTATGTACACGTAAAATGTACCAATAAACTTCATTCATAAATAACTGAACAATGGGAAGGTAAAAATAGAAGACATTATACAGTGAAGGAGAATGATAGGTTCCACTGGTTGTGGTATTAACAGAAAATAAAGAACTAATGCTTCATTTATTCATTCACTCACTCAATAAATCTGTCTGCTTCCTAGGACAGTGGCGACGAACTTAAGGCACGCACAGCACAGCAGGTGGTTTGTAACACTGAAAGCCCTAGAAGGTTTGCCATCACTGCCCTAGGATGTTCCAGGATTTGTAAAACACATAGACGTGGTTTCGCTCTTGGGAGTTACATTCCAGCAGAGGGACATGGAGGATAAACAAGTGAATGGGAACGCAGGAGCAGGGATGTGCATTATGCAGAAAAGCAGCAATGTGATAGGAAAGGGAGGGAGGTCAAAAATGGGCCAGGCTTTGTGAGTCAGGGACCCGGGAGCCACCTGCGAGCTTACTGTGGAGCTGGACTCTGAGAAGGGGCTGTGAGACAAAAATCAGGGTTAAGGAACGGTGAGCAAGGCATTTATGTGGCAGGACCAGAGCACTGGGGCAGTGGGAGCTTGGTGAACAGCGTGATTCCAGCAGGAGACCAAGTATGACTGGACCTTCCTGACCACCTGAGGCATCAGGGTTCCATTCCTGAGCACGTGGGGCCGTAAGAGAGTTGTGTGATGAGACCTTGTGATTTTAGGGGATCCAGTCCTCTGCCAAGTGAAGAGTGGTCTCCAGAGTGATGAGTTGGAAGCAGAAAGGTAAGTCTGGGAAAATCCTTGCCGGCTTGAGTGGGGACAGGAAGTGGGTGATGGTGTGGATCAGAGATAATCTAACACTGGATTCAGAAGGAACCAAGAAGGATTTGAACTACCTAACTTGAAATAAATAACAATAATGAAAGATGGAGAAATGGAACTCTCCTAGGACAGAAGGTAGATGATTCAAGGCCATATGTTCAAGTGGATTCTGAGATTTCGTTGCTGTCCTATGCCATACAGTACTACTACTGCTTGAGCCTCTGCAGGAGCCTCACGAGGTCACTGTACTGTGGAGGTGACAGTTTATACCATCTGGTATTTCTGTGTCCTCTGTAGTTTCCAATTGAATAGCCCTTCCTCTGTCATTCAAATAATGTTGTCTTGAAGTCCGAAGCCTTCACACAGCCCGCCTCCAGGCTGCAGAAATAAACAGGAGCCCCTCAGAGTGACATCTTGGGAGTATGCTTTGGACTTTCCATGGAGAGTGGGCATCCAGAAGTTGTTACCCACTGCTGGTTGCTGCAGCCCAGCCTTCCTCTGCAGAGACCTCCCTTTCTTTACTCCCTGTGAATGACACCACTCCGGGCCAATAATACCACCTGTGGTGGCTGCATGATGAGCCCCTCAAAAGTCATGCAGGTCCTAATCCCTTAAACCTGGGAACGTTACTTCACATGGCCAAAAGGACGTTATAGACTTCAGAAGGGGAGATGATCCTGAGTTCTCTGAGCTGGCTCGATATGGAATCATAAATGTTCTTATGGAACATAAGATTTCCCACAGGGAAGATTTCCGACAGACACAGTGAAGGTGATGAGACCTTGGAGGCAGAGAAGGAGTGTTGTGGCTGAAAGCAAGGAATGGCCAACAGAAGCTGTCAGAGGCAAAGAATGAGCTCCTGCCTTGAGCCTCCAGGAGGAAGGAGAGTCCTGACACCACCTCATGCCCCATCCCAGCCAGATGCTTGGCCTGAGTCACCCCAAAAGTGACACCAAGGAAGTTCCCACAGGCAGTTTCTCATCTCTCCTGACACGGGGCAGATGAAAGTTCTAAGAAAGAAACACTAACCCTCGGGTGGTCAGCCCACAGAATCTATTCTGGGAAAGTACTTCCAGCTCAGGCTGTGTAGTCCTTGCAAAGAAGAGCAAGAGAAAGTGACTTTCTACTTTGGGGTGTCCACCACAAGACAGTGGAGTGTTGAATGTAGGTGAAAGCTTAAGGAATTTTGCTTAGGGATGAAGCCATTTTCTCTCAGCCTTTTGAGCCACAACTTGTACACCCTTATCAGGTCCTGGGAAGGCTCAAGGCCCTGGCTTTGGTCCCTGCAGGGAAAGCGTGCAGCTGGGTAGGTAGCAGTGTGACCTGCTCAGGGTTGCAAGGTCAGGACAGAGAAAGAGTGCAGGTGGGAAGATCCACTTTCATTTCAGGCCAGTGATATTGATTTCTGATTTCTGACCTCCAGAACTGTGGGATAAGAAATTTCTGTTGTGAATAGGTGTGGGGACACACACCTGTGATCTCAGTCCTCTGGGAGGTTGAAGCAGAACTGAAAATTTGAGCCCAGCCTGGGTAAATTAGGGAGATCATGTCAAAGTAAAAAAATGTAAGAAGGGGCTGGGGATGTAGCTCAGGGTGAAGTCTCTGGGTTAAACTGTCAGTGGTATGTGCATGCACGCATGCGCACTCACACATGTACACACACACACACACACACACACACACACACACACACACACACACACTAGAAAGCCAGGAAGAAACATAGAGGAACCTTAATCACATATTGCTAAGTGAAAGAAACCAACTTGAAAAGGCCACATACTGTATGATTCCAATTCTGTGACACTGTGGTTCGCTGATTACTTGAAGGAGCATGGAATGACTAAATCAAGCACAGAGAATTTTCAGGGCACGAAGATTTTTCTATATGATACTATAATTGTGAATGCACATCTTATACACTTATCAAAATCCACTGCTGGCAGGATGTGGTGGTGCACCCTGCAAGGCCGATACTCTGAAAGGCTGAGGCAGGAGGATCGCAAGTTCAAGCCCTGTCTAGGCAACTTAGTGAGACTCTATCTTGAAATAAAGCATTAAAAAAAAAATCACACATACGTTTTTCTTATTTTAAGCCAGTAAGTTTGTAACAGTTTGGATGTAAGAAACCAGTATACCAGGGGCCGGGGAGTTAGCTCAGTGGTTCCGGTGCCTGTCTCTCAAGCGCAAGGACCCGGGTTCGATTCCCTGGTAACCACATAACAATACTGGGTGTGGAGACCCACACCCAGCAGCAACCAGTACCACATACGACATTGCCGGGTGTGGTGGCTCACGCCTGTAATCCCAGCACTCGGGAGGCAGAGGCAGGAGGACTGCTGTGATGTGAGTTGGAGGCTGAGCTCGGGGCCAGCCTGAACCACAAAGCGAGACCGGTCTCAAAAAACCTAAAAAAAAAAAAAAAAGAAACCAGTATACCAACCAACACTTATTATCTGTTCTGTGACACCATGTGCCAGGTCCTACACTAAGACCATGCAAAGATAAGCTCATTTAACACTGAAAATATTCTCCGGGCTTTGTGTACTTTCCTCTTTCACAGATGAGGAAACTGAGGTGTGGAGAGGTTAGGTAACTGGTCTGAAGTCTCATCTGGAGTATAAGGACTGAATTCTCAACTTGGGACTTAGATGTGGGGTTCATGATTCTCACTGCACTTTGCTCCCCACTGTCCTAAGAGGATCCAACCCAGCAGCCCTGAGACCTAAAGGAAGATAAGACAAGGGGCCAGATGAGTCTGTGAGGTTTAGGCCTGTGGATCCTCCACTTCCCCCAAGAGCACAGGGCATGACCTTCAGCTGTAGGATGGGAGGGTCCAAGAAGCTCTCAGCCTTTTACATGCTGCAGTTCTTGCTCTGCAGCCAGATTCTACATAGGACAGACTTCTATTTCTCTTCCCTCCCCTTGTCCAAACACTTTGGATACATAGGGAATAGAGAAGACACCATCAATGGTTTCTCTCTACCCAGTTTACTGCGTCATTTAGCTTTTATGGTTTCCGTAAATGTTTATAAGGATCTGAACTTGACTGTGAAACATAACTCAGAACTCAGTAGATGGACTTTCTCCTGGAACCCTGAAGAGGCTGACCATTTCCTTCCTCCCAGTCCCCCTTCTCCATCTGCTGTCTGTGCCCAGCTGGCCTTCAGGCCAGGAAGGAGACGGAGAAGTCCCACCCTCTAAACACACATGGCTTCCGGGCCAGACCACTGGGCAGCTTTCATGATTTACACCGCCCTTGGAAAAGGCCAGAAGGCAGCTGGCTGCTTCCCCAGGTTTCCTTTCAGAGCTGACCTTGAGGAAAGGAGGAGAGTTTCCGGAAGTGGAAGTGGCGCAGACTCCCTGAGGGATCGGGTGGGTCAAGTGCCGGTTGATCCTACAAAACAGAAGCTCAGCTGGGGGCAAAACTGGTCCCTCTATTTTTCTTTGCCAGGGCAACACCCTGGTTTCCTCCATTGCTGGTTTCTAGCCCTTGTATGACTCATTTTCCTTTAGTAATTGCAGCACTGCTGAAGCTACCAGAGTTAGCTTTCCAGGTTGCAGCATCATAGGGAGCTTGAATTCTCCACTGATTCCCCAGATTTAAGGAGGGATCAGAAACTCCTGGGCATGAGGTGGGAGTGGGGTAAGGAGATGGAGATCCTACATGCCTACATGCGGTCTAAGAACGCCAGGAGTCCTGTAATTCCATCAATCTGAGAGGCTGAGGCAGGAGGGTAAGATCAGCCTGGGCAACAGGTCTTTTGAAAGACCGAGGGTTAGCACAGCCTGGGCAACTTTGTGAGACCTCATCTCAAAATGAAAAATTTAAAAAAAGGGCTGGAGATGGAGTGCCATTGAAAAAAAAAAAAAGTCCCTAGGTTCAGTCCCCAGAGCTGAAACAAAACAAAACGAAAACAAAACAAAGGGCAAAGATAGGAAATTTTTGAGGAGAGTGAAAAGCCCTGGAGTTCTCCATACAAACTAGAAAGTAAAGTTTGTATTTACCAAACATGGGAATTGTTTGAGGATAGATTGAGAAACAGTGCTTCAGTTGATGTGACCCAGTGAGACTGGCCCTCAGACACATTTAGATGAACCAAGGTCGTTGAGGTGGAATCTCACTTCTCAGCCTTCTCCAAACAGCCGCCGGGAGCAGCGCCCAGTCAGTGGGCACCGGCACAAGGAGTTTCAGTTTCAGAGGATTTGGTGAGGTCCCATTTTCTTCTCGCTTGGTTTGGGCTGTGCAATATCTGGAGCCACAAAAAACAGCACCGCAGTCCCCTTCTGACTTGAAATGATACATCAAAACAGTCCCCTGTGTCTCACTGAGTTGCTAACCTGCCCAGGCTGGTTGAAATTTGTAAATCCCCTGCCTCAGCCTCCCAGAGTGTTGGGATGACAGGTCTGGGCAGACAGACTTTGCAAAAAGGATCTACATTCTGAGAAGAAAGACAGGAGTAGGGAGAACAGAAAACAAGAGGCACATGAAAGCTGGATCTCTCCCTCTCTTAAATCAAGGAAATGATAGCTTGGCGCACAGCCACCCACAGGGACTTCTGCTGGCTTTTCACTGTGTGTCAGGACAGCTCTCTGCTCCAAGAGTCCAGGAAAGTGAATATTCATTAAGCACTTCCTCTGCTTGACAAAGAGGGGGTTTAATTGGTAAAAGGGGGCTTCAAATTAGTGGATATGGGAGAGCCAAAGTCTCTAGGACTAAAATAGCTAAAGTACATAAATAATTGTAAGATCTTAGCTTTTTTTAGAAATTGTTATTATTAACGTGTAACATACCTAGAAGATACATGCTAATCTTAGGGACAGTGTGCGATGAATGTACTGCACTGCACTGTATTTGTGTACCTACCACCTACATCCAGATATCAATCCGGTTTTTGTGTTCCCTTCCAGTGGCAAACCATCTGCCCTCACCCCCAAGATAACCGCTGTTCTGACTTCTACCACTCAGAGAAGGATCTTAATCATGATAGATGGTAGAGGAGAAAAGATGGCAGGTAGAAGGGAAGAAAAGAGAAAGACTGAATTCATGTTGTCCTGCTGTAACTGCTGTCCTCTGCCCCTGAAGTTATTCTATTTCCCTTTGAATTCCCCCCTTCTCAACTGTCACAGAAACCGAAGGTAGAAATTTTCATTTTCTATGACGTGGTTATGTGCTGAAACTTCCCACAAGTGAGAACTGGATTCTGCTATGGGTAAGAGAACAACGCCAAGCACTAGTGCTGATAGTGAGGCCAAACTCTGCTCCTCAGCCACCTCGGTGGAAGCAGGCCACAGGCGTGCAGTGCAAGCAGCCCTGACTGTCTTTGGCCGCCCCAGGAAGATGCCAGAGGCCCATTTTCTTCTGGCTTCCTGCTTTACAAATCCTACGGTGGTCCTTTTCCTCAGAGTTAGTTCAAAAAGACAGCCTGAGCCCCATCTATCACATCTGTATTTCTGGGAACAGAAAGGGAAAAAGAGAAGAGGAAATACTCACCCCTTCTCATTTTGAGATATTCCTCAGAAGTCCCAGTTCTGCTCATAGCACACGGGCAAGAGCTTAGTCAAGCGACTGCACCTCACTGCAAACATGCCTGAGTGCCGTGCGCTGCTAGAAATCAGACTTGAAAAAAAGCTAAGTGGAGAAGCTGGTAGTCTCTTCCAAATTACATTTTTGCAATTTTTTTTTTTTTTTTTTTTGAGACCAGATCTTGCTTTATAGTTCAGGCTGACCCTGAGTTCAGCCTCAAATTCATATCACAACAATCCTCCTGCCTGTGCCTCCCGAGTGCTGGGATTACAGGTGTGAGCCACCACGCCCAGCACTGTGATACGTGGTACTGGTTGCTGCTGGGCGTGGGTCTCCACACCCAGTATTGTATGTGATTACTGGGATCGAACCCAGGCCCTTGCGCTGGCAAGACAGGCGCCAGAACCACTGAGCTAAATTCCCGGCCCCCATTTTTGTAACTTTTGCAGATAAACCTCCCCCATCCAGATCCTGCAGCTAGTTGTGCATTCTGTCCCCAAAGACTTGCTGGGCACCTCAGGGAGCCCCAGGCCCCACTTACCGCAGATACTCTGGACTTCTCAGGATAATGGGAGGATGTCCCAGGAGATGGGAAGAACATAACCCCAGAGCACGGCAGCCAGCTCCACGCTGGCCCAGCTCGGGCTCAGGAGAGCCCGCTGGCTTCAGAGGCACGCGATCTAAGCCAAGTTCCCTTCGCAGCAGTCGGTTTCATCTCAGATACAAAACATCAGATACGAGCGCTTTGCTGAGCGGCATTCCAGCCAGCTATAATTAGGCAATTTGTATTTGTATTTTCTCTGATAAAAGCACCATTTATTTTTCAATGTAAGGACTCAATTCATCACAGCATTGGGGGACAGAAGCCAGGCGGCCACTGCCTAAGCAGCTGCCACCCTGTGTGGTGGATGGTGGGATACGTGTGTGGATCTGCTCTCTCCCTCAGTGCCTGTCCAGCCAAGAGCCATGGGCCATAGTGGATGCGCGCAAAAACTGAAGCAATGGCAGGCAGGGGCAGAGCTTCTCTCAGAGCATCAGAAAGGGGCGTAGGAAGGCCAGAAGTGGAAGGTCTGGCCATACTCAGCGGAGAACACGAGCAGACTGGCAGACTCAGCATCCTGAGAACGTTCAGCCGGCGTTGAGGAAAATCAGAGTCGTTTGTTCCATCTCTGGTTTAGCTGGCCACACAGGCCTATAGCAGAGTGGAGTGTCGGGGTCAGGGGAGCCACAGAAACACAAGGAAAAAGGGCAAGTTCCCAAGGGCAGGAGGAGGAGGAGGTCTGTGTCAGGAGGGTGACCTGTGCTGTGCCCTTCCCTTCTTGCCCCCTCTGAACTGTGTTCTGGGACCTTCCTGACTTTGTCATGGCCCCTGTATCTACTCCTTCCTTAGATTCACAAAGGCTCAGGGTTTGTTTGTTTGTTTGTTTGAAGCATGGTCTCACTAAGTTGCTAAGTTGCCCAGGGTTGAGATCTTCCAGGTTCAGCCTCTCCCGGAGCTGAGATGTCAGGAGTGCACCGTGCCCAGCCAGTCTGTTCAAAATGACCTGGAGCCATGGACTTCGTTGTTAGCCTCTAGTTGTCCCATACTAATGAGTCTCAGTGGGGGATGGTTGAGTTGGAAAAAAGCTGGGCAGCAATGTCTCTCTGCCCTGGGCACAGATGGACCCAGCTACGAGGCACACCTCCCTGGCCTGGCAGCAGTGCTGTCTGGGGACCCATCTCGATTCATATCACACTCATCCTCTTTTCTACACTATTGCTCCCCATCAGATTGTCCCCACCAGTGGTCCCCATGAGACCTGGCACTTCTCTGGGTCAGAGTCCTTGGATGGCAAAGGGCTTACCAATCCCTACAAAAATCTTCGGGCCTCTGTGAGAAAGACAGGCCTGAGCCAAGCATGCTAGTGCATGGACACTAGTAATCCCATCACTCTTGGAGGGTGAATCAGGGAATCCCAAGTTCAACTGCAGCCCGGGCAGTTTAGTGACTTGGCAAGGCCCTGTCTCAAAATAAAGAAATTTTAAAAAGAGCTAGGGAGGTAGCTCAGTTTGAAGGTCCTGAGTTCAATCCTCACAATGGGGGAGGAGGAGGGGATCAGGCCTGAGCCTTGGATACTGGTCTTTCAAAGGGCCAGAGAACATTTGTCTTCACAGGAGCTATTTGAGATGAATAAGAAGAGCAATAGGTGAGCTTTTTCAGAGGCAGCCTGACACCCAACTTCCCCCCAAATCCCTGCCTCTGAAAATCTAATTGCACTCCCTCAGAAATCCGTCAGGCCCTTTTACATATGCAGTCTCCACAACCGCTTCTCTGGAAGATTCTTTCCACCATTTTCCCTCACTCCTGTGGTTCCCTGTCTCCACCCTCAGTTCTTTCTTCATCTCCCTCCCTTCTTATCCCTTCCCTGGACTTCACCAAGTTCCTGTTCCTTCTCCCAGCACAATCCAGCCAGAGCAGGTTAAAGTCCCCATTCATAAAATTGGTGCTGTTGACTTTCAAGCCAACTGGCTCCCACTAGCTCAGAAAAATGACCTGAGCCAGGTGGCTGATTCAGCCCAGGAAGTCTGAGGGCTCAGAATCAGATTTTCTCCTACATGGCCTGTCTCTTCCAGTGCCCTTGCTGGGGCCCTGTGCCACCTCCTGTTTTCTCCCCAGTGTCTGCTTTCTAGGCCTTCTAGGTGCCCCTAAGAGTCCCTCAGATCAGGAAGCAAAGCACAGAGATGGGTGATCATGCAGCCTCATTTCTCCATGAATGCGAGAGGGCAAGCACTGAACAGAACAGATGTGGCTGTGCCTTCAGTGGAATTTACATTCTAGATGGTAGGAGGGATGGGAATACACAACAGTATCTGTGTGGGTGTAAGTGATAATTTATTGTCATAGTATGTTCCACAAACAGCAAAAAAAAAGAAGATAGGACTGATCATCATGAGAAGGGGGTTGATGCTCTGGTTGGACAGCAGGGAGGTGTTCTCTGAACAGGTGGTATTTGAGCTGGTGTGTGAAGGAGTCCTCCATATGAAGAGCTGGGAGACTCTGTGGGCAGACAGGACAGTTCGTGTCAAGGCCCCAAGGCAACACAGAGCAGTATGTGATGAGGGAGCTGAGAGGAAGCTGGGATGGCTGGGGCAGAGTAAGCACAAGGGAGGGTCATGGGAGATGAGTCAGAGACATGACGGTAGGAGCGAAGAGGGGCAGGAGAGCACACACTGTCGGGCTCCTGGTGCAAGAATTTCTGTGTATGGGCCAGGGAGTTAGCTCAGTGGTTCCGGCGCCTGTCTCGCAAGCGCAAGGACCCGGGTTCGATTCCCCGGTAACCACATAACAATACTGGGTGTGGAGACCCACACCCAGCAGCAACCAGTACCACATACCACAGTGCCGGGCGTGGTGGCTCACGCCTGTAATCCCAGCACTCGGGAGGCAGAGGCAGGAGGAT
>PVIR01034072.1:0-17421 GCA_004026965.1 Petromus typicus
GTGCTGAGTTCAAGTCGATGGGAGGCTGGGGAGCCGAGTATAAGCCAGCAAGAAACACACAGACAGTTGTCGACATCTAACAGCTGCTAGGTTGATCTCTCACGGTCCCTTGGTATTTTAAAGAAATCTCTCTTCTCTTGGCTTATTTAGCTACATATACTTTCAATGGAGTTTTTAATCTCCTAGGTATCTGTTTGAATCTGATTCATTGATTTTATTTCTTTCCTAGGCTGGGAACGTCATGTGAATCACATGGGACAGAACATGCAATGTCATGCATACAGCAGAAAGTGCCAAATCATCACCATGCAACATCATAAATCATTGTACACAACAACACATTTGGAATATGATCCACATGTGACATCATGCATGTCAACCACAGCATGGAATATCATGTGACCCATATGTGATGCTACATGCTACATGTGATGTTTGGCATATCAATCATGACAGGTGATGACACATGTAAAACAAGATTTACATGTGAAAGACAGTATATGTGATTGGCATATGGCGACCTATCTAATATTATATCTACATGTCATGTCATGTCACTCACATACAATGTCATATGTGGCTATAATGGCAAGTGTTGGCACACTTGCAACATAAGATTTTACATGTGATTGGCATGTGGCTCTGAGTAATCAACACATGACCCAACATGTGACATCATGCCCATGCATGCCAACCATGACATGAGATGTCATGCACCCAACACATGATCCACATGTCTTGCCATGGTTGTTGCAGGAGATATCACACATATCCATTATAACATGTTTTGGCAACATGAAGCATGAGTTACATGATAATGACATATGGTGTCATGTTTACAGTTATAACAGGCATTCAACATGCAATGGTATGTCTTATTACACATGGTATATTTTTGACATATGAAGGAAATATTGTTAAACATGTTACACATGAAGTCATATATCATAAACCCAACACATGATGCCATGTAATCCACATGAGATATTACATTTGGTATCAAGCACTCAGCCTACAATACCAGGTGCTTGACATGGGATATCTTTCCTCATTAAATGTTGTATCATGTGTCTGACACATAAACTACATGACATACTACTGCTATTATATGCACAGGCATGCATGTTAATTATAACATGATGGCACATGTGTAACATGGGGCACTAAAGCAAATAATGTATGATTCCATGTGATTTGGCACACAACTGAACATGTGACATCATACATTCAACATAGATAAACATGTGACACCTTGAATGCTGGTAATCACGTGCTGTTACATATCTGATATGCCATTCACATGTGATGGCACACCTTATGTGCAACTTCATACGTATCAACTATGGCATATGTTTTCACACATAGGATACTAATTTTACATGTGAACTGCATGCAGTGCTGTGTGATTGATATGAAGAAAAATGTGACATGCACTCAACATGAGACCCACATGTGGCATCACACCTCAACTCTGACATGTTATGTTATGCATTCAATATGTATTGTCATGTGTGCTACATGCAATTTCGTGAGTGTCAATTGTGACATGTGATGACATACACACAATGTGAGGTTTGCATGAGAATGGCATGAAATGTAATTGCTTTGACATGTGATTGAACATATGGCATCATGCATTTAACATCCCATACTCATAATAGCACAATTTGTAACTGCTAAATCTTGAAAATAACCCAAATGTCCATCAACTGACATGTGGACACAAAGATGTGGGATTTTATATATTGGAGTGCTACTCTGCCATGAAAAGATAAGCTTGAGGCACTCACAGCTAAGTGGATAGGCTTTGAGACCATCTTTCTGAGTGAAATACCTCAGACACACGTTTATATACATCACTGTTTCTCTGGTGTGGGAAAATGAATGTGGAAATAAGGACTGAAGTGTATAACGGATGTCAGGAAATGGGAAGAGAGTGTTCAAATGGGAAGGAGAATAAGGGAGGAGAAAGGGAGAAAGGAAGGAAGAGACAAGAAAAATAGTGAAAATAGAAGGAAAAATGGAAGCAAAGCTTTTGTACATAGGGAGAGGAGGGAACTTTAGGGAATGGGATAAAATAAAGTAAACTTTATTTAACAAAAAAAAGAATAAAAATAAAACCAAAGGTGAAGTAGATACCTTTCATAGCAAAGTGTCTATTTCCAATCAGCACTAACAAAATCATGAAATCCTTATGCTAAAGAGAACATAATGAAGCACAAATCCCACAAATGATACTCGTTATAAATTGGGCAGAGCACTGATGGACAGAATCTCCTGGTGATCTATAGGAAAAATATCAGCATTCCTGCACATTTTGATTGTGAAGCACACAGACCCCCTCCATGCTGTGTACACAGAGGTAGGCATGTGGGTTTGTTCCCTGTGTATCCCTCCTGCCAGCTGCCTGCCGCACAGGCCTACTGATGGATTCTTCAAACCATCTGAAAATTCTTCTCTTGCATTTGAGCTCTGTCCTTTCTTAGTGTGGCTTTAAAAAATAACTGATGTATAATCATACATTTTCATGGAGTATGGTGTGATATCTCACCATACCTATGATTTTAAATGATTAGATGTAACTGATATATCTATTATCCTACACATTTCTATTTATATGTGGTGGAAACATTTAAAATCCTCTGTGCCAGCTATTTTGAAAAAAAAATGAATTATTGCTAACGATAGTTACTCTACTGTGCTACAGAAGTATTTCTTCCTATCCAGTTGTAGGTCAGTAGCTGTTCACCGTTCTTTTCTTTTCTTCCTTTCCCAGACTCTGGTAACTACTATCCTCTCTACTTCTAGAAGATTGACATTTTAACTTCCACATGCAAGTGAGAAGATGCAGTGTGTGTCTTACTGCAAATACCAGGATTTCATTTTTTTTTTTTTTTCTGTGTGGGTTCTGAAGCAGACAAATGTAAAAGGTGATGTGATGTGTGGGGGGAACTGTATGTCTGTAAGTTAACGAGAATCTGATGCCAAGTTTTTTCTTATATGTGTTTCATCAAATAGGAGAATTTTTAAAATGTAAGAAAGAAATGCTAAGCCAGTGTTTTTTAATTGGTAATTTAAAAATCAGTTGATTCCAGGGCAAATTTTTTTGACAAAGTTCAACTGTAATGGGCTTAAAAATGGAAGAATACTTCTGAGCACTTGTTTCCACTTTTGGAGAGCAGAGAAAGCAATTGCAGAGATGAGGCCCTCTTTGGCACTGTGAGGATGCAGCCTTACTCTCATGCTCTGAGGCGCAGCAGGGCTGCACACAGGCCATGTCTGTCACCTGAAGTGGGTCTCTCTGTCACTGCAACCCCAGGTCACTCTCTCTATGATCTTTAAATTCTTGTGTTGTGAGCTTCTCTGAACATGATTTAGTGGTCCAGAAAAAAGTCTCTCTCAAATATGGCTCCCAACTTCTTCTGACAGACAATCTAACACTTGCCCTGGGGCCCAGGAAGGATGACCCCATTGTTAGGGCTTTGATCAAGAATGGACTGGGGGTAGGGACTTTAGGAAGGGGACCAGAGCATGAGGTCAACCTGGCTGTCATGTTAAGAGGTGGTGCCTGGTTGGAAAATGCAGGTCACTGTGGGCTGAGGTGGAGGGTCTACCTCTCTCCCTTCTCTCTTTGGCTCCTGGGCACCATGGGACAGGCAGCTTTCTTTCACCTAGACCTTCCCACCATGACCTTTTTGCATTGCGAGAAACTGCCCAAGAACTGGAAAGATCAGTCCGATAACTCTATCCTCTTAAATTTCCAGGGTCATCTACTCTGTCCCGGTGAAGAGAAGAGTGACCGAGACACTTACCTCCCCTGCACAGCCCCATTGCCTCCCCAGAGGTAGACATGAACTTTGTTCACTCAGGACCACTGTCTCTTCCAATAATGGCACGGGTTCTTCCATGGCAGCTACCAAAGGACAGGAGAAACATTTCTAATCGTTCAGATCCCAGGGAAAGCTAAGCACAACTTTGAACAAGACTTCTGGAAGCTTTGGACAGGAAGGGGTAGAGAGGTTCAAAGCAACAGAACTCCCAAACTATAAATTCTCAAGAAAAAAGCAAGCAAAAAGCATGAAAAATTATCTATATGCTAGGTCATAAAAATATTGTTAAGAACAAAGAATCCAATACTACATGAACCATCTACTCTAATCATAAGAGATATATTTAGAAATCAGAAATGCACAGTAATTGAAAAAAAATACATTTGTATTTCAAGGGAGAAAGGCAGAAACTACTACCAAAATTATGAAATATGTACAACACTAAGAGAATAACAACAAAACAAATGTACATAAAAGCCTAGGAGAGGTGGTCAAATCAATTCTTTTTTTTTTTTTTTTGAGACAGGGTCTCGCTTTGTAGTTCAGGCTGGCCCTGAGCTCAGCCTCAAAATCACATCACAGCAATCCTCCTGCCTCCCGAGTGCTGGGATTACAGGCATCAGCCACCATGTCCGGCACTGTGGTATGTGGTACTGGTTGCTGCTGGGCATGAGTCTCCATACCCAGTATTGTATGTGGTTACCGGGGGATCGAACCTGGGTCCTTGCGCTTGCAAGACAGGTGCCGGAACCATGAGCTAACTCCCCGGTCCCAAATCAGTCTGTATAGTTGGTCCAAGAAAAAAAAAATCCCTCTCAGGAGATGAATAAATGCCACCCTTTCTTTGGATAAAGGCTTCAAGTAGTTAAGATTTTTATAACCTACGTTTACCAGACCTTTAAGAACTGATAATTTGTGTCTTTTGCAAATTGTTTGCGACAGCAGCACAAGTGGCATTTCAATTTGGGTAATGTTTACAAGGTATGATCAAAATATATGGTGAATGCTGAGGTTTAAAAAAAAAAACACCTACAGTGTACCTCCGCATAGTTGTGGGGCAGAGTTCACAGCATCAGACCTTCAGGATTTTTCCTCAGAGCCTAACTTATATTTGTGGAAACCTCTGCAATGTCACCAAATGACAAATATCCTTCGCAATTGCTGTTTACTGGCCAGAGATTTGCAAGTAGCCAGTCTGAGAATGTCTGTTCTCCTTGGTGCTGATTGGCTGTTGGTCTGTGACGCAATCTGGAAGGTGCCCTCTCATTGGCCACCAAGCTGCATGCCGTAACTGCATGAGTGTTCTTGGTTTTGCTCTGCTTGAAGCCTTAAAACCCATAGGATGCCGCCAAAGTGCCTTGCACTTTCTAAGGCTTTGTTAAAACAATGTTTTACTAAATTACATAAATGAAAGACACATATCATATTTGGTAGGTAACTACAAAAATAGACATTTTTAGGCATTTTTCAGACCACATCTGAAGTTCACAGTTTTTTACAATCCACAGGTGCTCTAGGAACATAACCTTCGCAACTTTGGGGGCCCACTGGGTCACTGTAAAGAGGTGTTGTCTTTAATTCCTCCCTAGGTATTTGTCCTTGCTTATGTATCATTCTTGCCACTTTCTGACATGGTTTTGGAAGTTCTCTTTCATGTCTCCGTGAGATGTGGTAAAAACTGCTGACTACAGGTGCCATCCATGACAAAGGTGCGCTCCTGAAAACATTAGGGTGGGTCCTCACCTGCCTCATTCACCGGGTCAGGAATCAGACACCTGACTTTTCCCCAAAGTCAAAATGACCAGGAGAGAGGAACGTTTTGAACCAGTTCAACACATCAGCAGCCACAACAGCATAACTAAAGGAATTCCCTAAGGAGAATTCCGGAGCTGCTTCAGTTAGTGGCAAGGATAATTGGGTGTGTGCTGGAAGTCAGAGAAAGTATTTTGAGAAGGATTAATAGCAAAGTGTTTCCTATTGTAATCAATATTTTTATTTAAACATTCACTGCAATTTTTTGGGTCACACCTCCTATCAGTTTACATTTGTTTGTTTTTTCCTTCTTCTCTGGAGATATATTTTTTAAAAGGTCTGAACTACTTATAAATATTGCTTTTGGGAGATGAGTAAGGCGCTCTTCATGACTTAGTCTCAGGATACAGAGCTGGAGAGAAACCACAGTAGCGGGCAGCTTAGATTTTGTTGGTTTGTTGTGCTGAATATTTTCCTGCAGACACTCTTTACCCGGGATTTGAACTTGACTCCAAACAGGTGGCCTTCCGAGCTCAGGTTCAACATTCATATCTGACTGGCTTTTCCCAGTGGCACAGCACCTGCTCTCCGTCACACTTCTGTGATGCGAAGACGTCCTGTCCTCTACCTGTCGTGACAGTTCTGGCTCTCTTGCTTTTCTGGAGATGTCAAGCACAGTTCTGGGAAATTTTCAGGGCCTGGCAATGGTCTACGAAGAGGTCAAACTCTTTTCTCTACAGCTGGCTTCTTCATTTGGACTCAGTCTCTTGTGCACTCAGCCACCTTTGTGTAACCTGAACTTACTTCTCTAATTTCTAGTTTTCTAGTTGCTTCTGATTGTATTTAGAGAAAAGTGGAAGAAGAAAGCTCTTTCTACCCCGCTCTAGCACTGGGAAACTCCAGCCTTGTTGTAGTACCCAAAAAGTGTAAAGCCTACCAATTTTCTAGCACACACATCCATTTTTTACAGCAAGTTGATAGCAGAAATTTCAACTTTGAAGTTCGTAAGTGAACAAAATAATGAGTTAGAGCTGAATGCTAATACTAGCACGCACACACACGTGCACACACACACACACACACACACACACACACACACACACCAAAGTTATTAAACCCAAATCAAAATATCCGAATGTCTAGGTCAAAAGGGCCTCATCATAATGTCCTTGACATTAAAGCTATTGTATCAAAACACAGGAACATCAAAATGTCATGTGCCTACTGATAAAATATTAAATAGAGACTGTGAAAGGAATGAATTTTGCTCTTTAGTCAGCTCAAGTATTTTATGCCAAAGAAGTTGTCTAATAAATTGAAAAAGGTTGCTTATGACAGATGTAAATGTCTCCAAAAGAACTGGATTTACACAGGGTTTCAAAGACTATTTGCTGTGACTGCTTGCAGCTTACTGCGGGTTAATGGGTCTCTCAAGTTTATCCTGAACAATCATAAAGATACTTAGAAGCACATTTAACTTTCCTATTACACTTCTGCTTTGGACAAGTTGGAAATGGAGTTTTCAGAATTCATTTGGGACAAGGTTAAGTAAAATTAACCTGGAGAAAGACGATTAGCTACATACTTAGTAACTAGAATCCTAACTTGGAGAGAGGCTATTTTTGAACATAAATAATATAGGATTGTTTACTTTCAGTGTGTACAAAGAGCCTCTTCCCTGAATCAAAATAACTCCCTTAATGAACTTCCTGTTCCCAGTACCCCTAAACTGGTCAGTCCTTTAATTGTGAGGACTGGAAGTGCTCTCTGGTGTGAAGAAAAGGCAAGATACACATTGCAAAGAAGAGTTTGATCTCATAGTGAGACAGTTCTGGACTTTAATCTTGATGCTATTCCTTAACAATCATTTAACTCAGCAAGACTCTTCTTGGAGACTCAGTTGCTCTACCTATGCCACGTAGTACTATAAGCAGCTACATTATACAATCCCCAAGAAGAGTAAGTGCAATAAATGCCTAGAGACAGTTTGCTAAGCTCCACAAAAGATGCCACCATTCCACTGATCCTATATAAACACTGGCAGAGAAGCTTTGATGAAACAAAAGTTTTGAAGCAAGCAAAGAGAGGAAAAGAGAATAGGATTCTTGAAACCAGTTGGGGCTTCTGGTCTTTCAGAGGGATGGAATTATTACAGCACTGAAGCCTCTAGGGTGAAAGAGCAAGTGGTGAGGATTAAGGATTAAACCAGCAGAGAATTAGAAAGCTCTGTGTGGTCTGAGGCAAATACTGAATGCAGGGAAGAGAACTGAGCAGAGATCTGTACTGTGCAGACTATGAGAACTCAGGTCTTGTCCCACTCAGAACTCGAGGAATTATTAAGAGTGGGTGACTGAGTGGGGACAACTTATAAATTGCTGAGTACTGCCCCTGAGTGGCATCCTTGGTCAGTGACATCTAGAAACTGTGACACTTTTAGATTTTTTTTTTTAAATTTAAATTCTGCTTAGGATAACAGAATTTTTAGGGAAATCATTTTGAATTACAATTAGCTCATGAGTCAAAGAGATGAGCATTATTTCAGAAAAACTTCCACTCCCCAGGCATCTAATAGTGCAATGTAGGAAGCAAACTGAATATTCAGATTATCACATCTGATTTCTAGAGAACAAAGCATATTTACAAAATATCACATTATGCACATGGCGTAGATGCATATAATTATGCTCATTAAATACAAGTTTTATAAATGTGACTCTATATATTCAAAATTCATTGAAAATACAGGTATTTTTCCCCCTGGTGAATCAGTATATACTCACTATGTCCTGGGCTTAGAAAAGTAACTTTAGACAAATCACTCCCACTATGAGTGTCTTTCTTCTTCTCTAAAGTGAAGTATTAACATTACAGTTCCTCATCTTCAGCTCTTGTACTCTCCAAGGCTGAACTTTATAGATGATTGCACATGTTCATTACAGTTAGCCGTGGAAGTGCATAAACACAACACGATGGACACTGAGTTGAGAACACAGCCTTGATGTTGCCATAGCAACACCAAGGACACCTCTGAAGCAAGGTCCACACAGTATTTAGAAATAACTCTGGCATGATCACAGTTTACTTTGAATACATTCAGTTGCTATCTGAAGGTTCTTCAAACAAAAGTGTTTTTTAAAAAACAAACGTGCTGTTTCCATCAGAAGTGCAAAGCTCCTGTTATTGTTCCTTGAAAAAGATGAGAAATGATCTAAAATACCATATTTCCAGCACATGGGGACAAAGATGAAATACACTGTGTATTTTTGGCTTTTGCTTAGAAAGATCTTTCTAAAAAGTACAGGAACTAAAGAATGCAATTATAAAGCTTGCAATAAGGCTTTAATAAAATCATCTTCTCTATAATTCTCTTCTCTATCCTCAGTTCCAAGTTTGTTTGCCAGACACATATTCTTTCCTCCAATAAACTTATATAAATATTGACAGGAACAAGAAGTTCCAGGCATTTTTAATGTAACTGTACTTCTTGAGTATTTAGAAAATATTCTCTTTCCTTAGAGAACCAAACCTTCTTTTACATAGTTTGCATATTTCTGAATCAGATTTTTGAATATCATTAAAAATATAGTTAAGAAATTCATTGTTTAAGGTATGCATTTTAGTTAGTTGTCAAAAGATTAGCATGTGTCATGAAGGTATTTAAAAATATCTACATTAACAGCTTAGCAAAAATAATAGCATAAAGTTAACTGAATTTTAAAGTGTAATTGAATTTTAATTATTGAATATTTCTCAGGCCACAGGACAGCTTTCAAAACCTTACCACCATTCTTCCCTAAAGATGAGGGACAGGAATTAATATCCACTCAAGTAAAAAAAGATAATGAACAACTAAATGGATTTTTAAAAAGTTAATATCAAAGTATTTTTCCTCAGATTAAAAAATTATGGGCTGAGGATATAGCTTAGGTTTTAGGTGCTTGTCTAGCATGTTCAGGGCCCAGAGTATAATCTGAAGCACCTCAAAAACTATGATAAATTTAAAATAAAATTAATAATTTGAAGTCTGATTAATTTGTTTTAATTCATTGATATTCCACCATGACATAATAGCAAATGATCTGTCTTCTCAGTAAGGCATAACAATATGCATTGAGAATGCTAACTTAATCTAAAGCAAATTTGACTTTTAGTTATCAGACATTTATTAAATATTGATTATATTTTCTGAAAAAGAAATCAACTTTGGTATACTTAAAACAATACCCATTGAGTTTACCTTGTTGTTGTTGTTATTGACTGACTTTAATATCATTGGTAGAACTTGCATGTAAATAGGAAATGAGAATTGACTAGGACTGTGAAATAGTCAGAATAGTATTTATAAATTCACTCCTGAGACTTGAAGTCAGTAGCAAAGTAGATTTCTAACACACACACACACACACACACACACACACACACACACACACACACACCCTTAAGTATCAAAAGAATGAATGACCCAAATAGCTAATCATTTTTTTAAAAATTACTTTTATGCATAAGACTTAGAAATATTGGCCATCTTTCTGTCAGAGGATGTGCTTGAATTGGAAATACTCTAACTACAGCCAAATGTATATGTTGCAAAACTATAAAAATACCATAGTGTATTTCAGTAAACATACTTGTAAGCCAGTTTATGTGAAATATTTAGGGAAAGAATAATTACAAAATATAAATGGAATTTTATTAGAATGAGAATATTTTTTATTAGAAATGAGAATATCTTGTTCAATTCACTTTCTGTCTCATGTCAAAGAGGCAAGGATGGATTCCTTGAGCAAGGTTTCCTGCTCTGCTGGATCAGCCTCAGCGGGATTGATCTAAAATGGGGACAGCAGCACCTCCTCATATGTCACTTGTATACTAATGTCAGTTCTCTAAACATGCTCATGAATGAGGCATTTGAAATACTGAGGATAAAATATAAAATGAAAAGAGAAATCATTGAATCCTCTGCTATAGTAAACAATGCTAATCCTTTTAAGGAAAGGCATGCAGAGCTTGCCCTTTATCCTCAATATGGATGAAATTCTAACAAGATTTGTGCTACAAACTATAAGAATTTCAGTGATTAAATGTAATTATTAAACTTACTGTAGAATTAACCATAGCAAAGTGATGGTGAGTGATGATTGATGATGATGATAACAACAATGACAATGGTGATGATGTTGATGATGACGACGACGATGATGATGATATGATGGTAGTCGTGGGTTTTCCTTCCTTAATCTACTCAGTGTTGGGGAAACTGAACACTGGAAAGCTGCTAACTGCCTGGTGTTCCAGAATTAAATATGCAAGCAGTACCCACGTCATAGTGGATACTCTTTTAGGTACTTGGGGTACATCAGTGAGGAAAGTAGACACAATTTCTGCTTTAGAAGAGCTTATGTTTCAGAGGATAAATATAAAGACAGCGAATAAATATTTGATATACTAGAAGGTAGTTTTCAGTATACACATCCTGTAGCTCTTCTGTTCGATTTGTGTCTGTGTATTTTCTTATCAGTGTAGTTTTATTTTTCGTTTAATCATTTTAGCTTTAATTACAATGCGTTTTGAATTTACTTTCCCATTATTCATTGCTTACTACAGATAAATGATCTTTTTCTGTACCTTACAATTGTTCTAAACTCACCCATGAAGATATAGTAGTGTTTTTGTAGGATTCTTATGGTTTTCTATGCAGAAAATCAAGTCATTAGTAAATAGAGATACAGCAGTTTAACTTTTGTTTTCCACTCCAATGGCTTTCTTTTCTTACCTTGCCTTGAAAGATTTTAAACAAAAATAGTCATGTTTATTTACCCTTTGATAAGCAAAAAACTTCCTTAAGACATGGTTCCTGAAAGATGAAACATACTTGAGCCCTGCTCTGAAACGACTAATAGTATAACGAGCAGGACACGAGCAGGACTTGATATTATATGCAGCCTATAAAAGCATTTAAATAGGAGCATAAATAAAATGCCAAAATACAATTATTTTCAGGAAGTTGAAGAGGTGGTACCATTGGAAGGGTGCATGGGAAGGATT
Organism: Petromus typicus; assembly: GCA_004026965.1. NCBI lineage: Eukaryota > Metazoa > Chordata > Mammalia > Rodentia > Petromuridae > Petromus > Petromus typicus. The sequence goes on from PVIR01034072.1 coordinate 11,628, forward strand.
GATTACAAGACTGAAAAGTGTGTTAAAGTGATACAAGGAGCACAGAGCTGGGGAGCAGAGCAATGAGGAAAGAAAACAGTGAGAACTAGACCTAAGGGTGTAACAGAGCTCAACACAATTCTTAGGCATTTTGTGGAGGATGAATGTACTTTGCAAACAAAAAATAATAGCCACACTAGAGTAAAGGCATGTCACATTCTTTTATTTCTTATAGAAATAAAGGAAATTAGTTCTGTGTTCCTCGACCTCACCTTCCACAAAACGGTTCAACCCATCAGCTTCCACCTGCCTCAGGGGGAGGATGAGACCAGAGGTCCACGCAAATGAGAATATTTGCAGTTGAGCTCCCTGGACTTCAGGACACTATTCACCCTTTAGTGCTCTTCTCGTCTGCGTGCCCTTGGAAGAGGCATTTTTTCTTGTCTTAGGCTTAAGCATTTCTGTTTCTGGCCCCTTCATTAATGTATAAGGTGCAGCCTCTCTGGCCATTTGTGGGAGTCTGGCCACCTATGTATGGGCTCTTCACGTAATGGCTACTGGGATTCAGATGTTCAGGTACCCAAGTAGAAAGTGCAGGGTTATTGCTGTTTCTTCTATCTGCGAGAAAATAGTCAATCTTTGACTTATCCGTGCCAAAACCCAAGCACCACGCTGTATTTTCTTTGTTTAAAAAAAATAGAAATCTTTATTGGTGCATTGTGAATAAACAGGATCATTGCATTCAACATTGAGAGTTTGTACCAGAATATGACATGACTTGATTCTCATTTTTCTCCTTCTCACACCCACCCTGCAACTCCCCATCCCCTATATACATAAACTTTATTTCCTTTTTAAAATTATTATTACTATCACATTTTTCTCCCCTCATTACTTACCATGCTGTATTTTCTCTCCCCTTGGCATGATGCTTCAGGATATTCTCTTACTAAGAGCTTAGAAACTTTTCCTGGACTCTTCCCTGGAAATCAGGGAGGGAAAATAGTTGCCAACAAACTTACCATCTTTTCATACTTGTTATGTAGAAACATTGTGACTTTGTCTTCTGAAGGATCAAGGAAGATGTGACAATTTACCGTCATCACCTGCCCAAGGGGGAGCTCTATCGTATCAGAGGCGCCTGGACAATACCTGGCCGCGCTTTGGGATGGACTTCTCCAGCACTTTCCCAGGTTCACAGAGTCAGCTTTGGAGGGAAGCAGGACAGAGGTGCATCCTTCACCCCTGCAGGCCGGTAGCAGAATGGAGCGTATCTGCACAGCACATTTAGATTTCTCTTCAAGATTTACAACTTCAACTAGAACATGAATTCCAGAAAACAAGTTGACTGATGTTGAACTCGGCACTGTTAGGAAATAGCCAGTTTAATCAAACTCCAAGTTGATGATGAAAATGCGTATAACCTGTCCTTAGACGTCCAGCGGAGCACCATTCTGCCCATTGCTTAGTTCTGTTAATTGATTTTCATTTTCCTCATTAGAAGATATTGATGGGAGGCAAGAGGTACTAATTAATATCCAAAGAAATCTGATTTACTTACTAATTTAAAAAATTACTCTGATCACAGGAGAGTACAGGCAAACTAACAAAGTTTGAATCCTCATTCTACTGTTGACAAATAGTAACTGAAATACTTTTTTTTACATCTTTATTGGTACATTAAATATACATATAATGGTTGCACTCCATAATGGGGATTTGTACCAGTATAAGACACAACTTAATTCTCATTTTTACCCATAGCCCTACCCACCCTACCACCCCCCATATACACAAAATTTGTTTCCTTACTTTTTTGTTACAATCTCATCATTTTCCCCTTTCTTCCTATTTAACACTGAGCATTTTCTATTTCACAATATATAACATACAATGCTAGGACTCATTTACATCTTTATTTTCCCATATCAGAGAAAAGATGTGATATGTACCTATCTGTGACCTATTTATTTCACTTATCAGGGTATCCTCAAGGTATGTCCATTTAAGTAGAAATGATACAAACTTATCACTTGTTATGGCAGAGTAATACTCCATCCTGTAGAAGAACCACAGCTTTTTTATCCAGTCTCCAGTTGATGAACAGTTGGGTTGTTTCCAAGATGTAGCAATCACAAACTGGGTTGTTATAAATATGGGTGCACATATGTCACTGTGATATGAGTCTTTTAATTATTGTTGTATATACCTAGCAGGGCATTGGCCGGATCAAATGGGACCATCAATCCTAGCTTTTTGAGGATTCTCCAAAGTGATCTTCACAGGGGTTGTACGAGTCTACAGTCGCACCAACAGTGGAGAAAGATTCTTTCTTCTCCGCAGCCTCGCCAACATTTGCCATGGGCTGATTCTGAAATGGCAGCCATTCTATGTGGAGTGAGATGAAATCTCAATGTTGTTTTCATCTACATCTCTCGAATGACTAATGATGTTGAACATTTCTTCATATGCTTCTTAGCTGCTCTTACTTCTTCCTCTGAAAAATATCTGTTCATTTCAGAAGCCCATTTTTGAATTGGGTCATTAAATTTGGGTGGGCTGATTTTTTTGAGCTCTTTATATATTCTAGATAGTAGTCCTTTGTCTGAGGAACAGCTGGTAAAGATTTTTTCCCACATTGTTGGTTGCCTATTTGCACTGTTGGTGGTTTTCTTTGCTGTGCAGAAGTTTTTTAAAAGAATGAGGTCCCATTTGTTGACTTTCTCAGCCAATTCCTGTGCTATAGAAGTTTTGTTCATGAAGTTTTTCCCTAAGCCAATGTCTTTGAGAGTTTTACCTAACCTGTTTTGCAATAGGTTTAGAATGTCTGTTTTAATATTTAGGTCTCTTATCCACTATGATTTGAGCTTGGTACATGGAAAAAGAGTTAGATCTAGTTTTAGTCTTTGGCAAGTTAAAGCCCAACTTTTCCAGCACCATTTGTTAAAGAGGCTATCGTTCCTCCATTGAGGATTTTTGGCTCCTTTGTCAAAGATGAGGTGGCTCAGTGTATCTGGAGTAGTTTCTGGATCTTCTAGTCTACTCCATCGATCCTCGGGTCTGTTAATTTGCCATGCAGTTTTTATCACAGTGGCTTTATACTATAGTTTCAGGTTTGGAGTTGTGATACCCCCCACCATGACCCTGTTGCTTAGAATTGCTTTGGCTATTCTAGGTCTTTTGTGGTTCCAGATGAAAGTTTGAATTTTTTTTCTCTAGATCTGTGAAATATGCTGTTGGGATTTCAATTGGGATTGCATTGAATGTGTAGAGTAGTTTTGGGAGTATAGCCATTTTGACAATATTAGTTCTTCCTACCCAGAAGCAAGGTATGTCTTTCCATTTTTTGATATCATCTGCTATCTCCTTTTTCAGAGTGCTATAGTTTTCAGAGTAGAGGTCTTCACCTCCTTTGTTAGATTGATTCCTATGTATTTTATTTTTTGGGGTGCTATTGTGAAAGGGACTGACTGTCCAATTTCTATCTCAGTGGGTCTACTGTTTGTGTATACGAAGGCTATTGATTTTTGAACGTTGACCTTGTAACCAGCTACACGGCTAAAATTGGCAATTAGGTCCAGCAGTTTTTTAACTGAGTTTTTAGGATCCTCTAGATAGAGTATCATGTCGTCAGCAAATAATGACAATTTAACTTCTTTTCCAATCTTTATTCCTTTTATTTCTTTCTCTTGCCTAATTGCTATGGCTAGTATTTCCAGAGCTATATTGAACAGAAGTGGTGAGAGAGGACACCCTTGTCTTGTTCCTGATCTTAGTGTGAAAGGTTTCAATTTTTGACCATTTAATATGATACTGGCTGAAGGTTTCTCATAGATAGCTTTTATTAGTTTGAGATAGAGACCATCTATTCTGATCTTCTGTAGAGTTTTGAACATAAATGGGTGTTGTATTTTGTCAAACGCTTTTTCTGCATGAATTGAGATGACCATATGATTTTTCTCCTTAAGCCTGTTAGTATAGAGTATAACATTGATTAATTTATGTATGTTGAACCATCCTTGCATCCCTGGGATAAATCCAACTTGGTCAGGGAGTATAATCTTTTTGATAATTCTCTGTATTCTTTTTGCCAGGATCTTATTGAGGACTTTTTGCACTGATATTCATTAGAGATATTGGCCTGTAGTTCTCTTTTTTGGTTGGGTCTTTCTCTGCTTTTGGAATCAGGGTAATGATTGCTTCCAGGAATGAGTTTCGGAGTACTGCTTCCTTTTCAGTTTCATTGAAGAGTTTCAGAAGTAGAGGCACTAATTCTTCTGTAAAAGTTTTATAGATATCAGCAGTAAAACCATCAGGTCCAGGGCTTTTCTTGTTGGCAAGTTTTTAATTACATTTTCAATTTCCCAGATTGTTATTGGGGCATTTAACATTTCTATATCTTCTTTATTCAGCTTTGGGAGTTCGTATGTGTCTAGAAATCTATCCATTTCTTCTACATTTTCCATTTTATTAAAGTATAAATTTTCAATGTAGGTGTTTATAATCCTCTGGACTTCCTCTGGGTCAGTAGTAATTTCTCCGTTCTCATTTCTAATAGCATAAATATGAACCTTTTCTTTCCTTTGCTTAATGAGGTTGGCTAAGGGTCTATCAATTTTGTTTATCCTCTCAAAGAACCAACTTTTTGATTCATTGATTTTTTGAACTTTTCTCTTGGTTTCTATTGCATTAATTTCTGCCCTGATTCTTATAATTTCTTGCCTAGTGTGAGCTTTGGGTTTGTTTTGCTCCTCTCTTTCTAGTTGCTTGAGGTGCAGCATTAAGTTGTTTATTTGAGCTTGCTCTGTTTTCTGGATGTAGGCTTTCACTGCTATGAATTTTCTTCATAGAACTGCTTTCACTATGTCCCATAGATTTCTATATGTTGTACTCGGGTTATCATTTAGTTGTAAGAAGTGCTCAATTTCTTCTCTAATTTCTTCTGTGACCCATTGGTTGGTTAGCAGAGTGTTGTTCAGTTTGCATGTGTTTGTGAATTCCTTTGCTATTCAGCTCCAATTTCAGGGCACTATGGTCTGACAGTGTACAAGGGATAACTTCAATCCCTTTATATTTGCTTAAACCTGTTCTATGAACAAGCACATGGTCTATTTTGGAGAATGATCCATGAGCAACTGAGAAGAATGTATATTCTGAGTTTGTGGGGTGAAATACTCTGTAGGCATCTATTAAGTTCATTTGCTGAAGAGTCTGGTTGAGCTCAAGGATTTCCTTAGTGACTTTTTGTCCAGTCGATCTGTCTCTTTGTGACAGTGGGGTATTGAGGTCCCCTACTATGATTGTATTGGAGTTTATCGGGTTTTTCAAGTCCATTAATGTTTGTTTTATATAGTTGGGTGCATTAGAATTTGGAGCATAGATATTTAGATTGTGATTTCTGTCTCTTGGATTTTTCCCTGAACTAAAAGATAGTGTCCTCTTTATCTCTCTTTATCAGCTTTGGCTTGAAGTCTATTTTGTCTGCAAATAAAATGGCCACTCTGCTTTCTTGCTGGTTCCTGTCGCACGGAGTATTGTTTTCCATCCCTTTACTTTTAGTCCGTGGGTTTCTTTCTGAATTAGGTGTGTTTCTTGAATGCCGGAGATTGTAGGATCTTGCTTTTTGATCCACTCTGCCAGTCTGTAGCTCTTAATTGACGAGTTGAGTCCACTGACATTAATGGTTATGACTGATATGGGTAAATTTAGTGCTGCCATGTTTTCCTGTTCGTGTCTGTGTTATTCTACGTCTGCCCTTTCCCCATCAGTTTCTTGTTTGTTCCCATGGTTTGACTCGGTTAGGTCTCATGGATTT
>PVIR01034073.1:0-11160 GCA_004026965.1 Petromus typicus
ACCCTTTGCAGAGCTGAGGTCAGGGGACCATTGTGTCCACATTTAAGGAGGGACAGACAGTGATGCCGGATGAGAACACATGAGTGCTGGCTTAGTGAGAGGAGTCACCAGACACCAGGAAGAAGAGCTCACCCAGGAGACAGCAGTGGGTGGTACAGACCAAGGGCTGAGGGCACAGCCAGAAGGGCCCGAGGCCAGAGCCCGGAGGAAGCCACCCCGTCTAAGATGCTTTCCCAAGAATCCCACCAGAGGTCGGGGATATAGCTCAGTGGTTCTGGCCCCTGTCTTGCAAGCGCAAGGGCCCAGATTCGATCCCCTGGTAACCACATAACAATACTGGGCGTGGAGACTCACCCCAGCAGCAATCAGTACCACATACTACAGTGCCGGGCGTGGTGGCTCACGCCTGTAATCCCAGCACTCGGGAGGCAGAGGCAGGAGGATTGTGATGTGAGTTTGAGGCTGAGCTCAGGGCCAGCCTGAACCACAAAGTGAAACCCTGTCTAAAAAAAAAAAAAAAAAAAAAAAAAAAGAATCCCACCAGAGCTAACAGAAAATGTGGAGAAAGTGTAAGAGACCTTGACAAGCCAATTTAGGGAAGCAGAAGAGCAGCTTCAACCGAGGGCTGCAAACTCCACCTGTGAACTTGCCCTGCTGCCTACAGAGCACGAGGCTGGACAGATGACTAGCACTACTATGGCCGGTAGGGGGAAACCCACTGCGGCTACAAGAAGGAAACAGGATGTGTTTGTCACTTTCCTACCACAAGACAAGATCCCTAACATCTGAACTCCAAAGGGAAGGTTTCTTGGTTCACAGTGTCCAATGGGTTCAGTCCAAAGTCAGCAGGCTTCGAGACAGAAATGGCCGGTGGGAGGGCCTGGCGGAGAACAGCTGCTCACTCATGGCGAGCGGCTGGCCAGGACAGAGAGAAGGGAGGAGTCGAGACAACAGGCACTCTCCAGGATGCACCCCCAATGACCGCCTCTTCCTACAGTCCCACCTCCTTACAGCATAATCCACCACGAACTCATCAGAGTGAACCGACAGATGGTTTGGCACCTGTGACCCAGTCACCTTCCGAACACGAGACTTCCGCGGAACGCTATAACCTTAAATAAGGAGGCTGCATTTCGAATTTACAAATATAGATGAGGAGGACAAGAGAGCTGAGGAGGCCACACCTCACCACTTGGGGATACAGCGTCTACCCACCAGTGCAAGGAAGCGAGACGGGAGAACCACACACGCCCGGCTCAGGAGATAAGGACGCAACACAGCTGGCAGGAGGGCAGCGGATGGAGGAGACAGTGCCGAGCAAAGAACTGAAGCCGAGAATGAAGTGGACGGTGAGCAAAAAACCCAGCTATTTCTGACAGTCCAGCCAAACCCTAAGGACACCGTCCTGTGCGAGGAAGCAGGAACTTCCACCCACTGAGAGCAACAAGGAATTTCACTAAAACCCAAATCCTAACAAGATTTCCTCAGAACACTGTACTCAAGTCCTAACAGAAGTAGAAACACGATCATTTGGGGCGTTAAGACTACCTCAGAGGCCAAGGATTTAGCTCAGTGGGACTGTGCCTACCTTGCAAGCACAATGGCCCAAGTTCAATCCCCAATATGAGAAAAAAAAAAAATAAAAAGAAAGAAAAGAAAAGAAAGCTACTTCAGAATATGTCCAGCTTTCAACAACAGAAACATTATGAGGAGGCAAAAGAGAAAAACCCTGGCGGCCAAGCCCAAGAAGGTAGAAAACAAGAATAAAAAACTTCCACTACAGAACAATCAGCAGAAAAAGACTCAGCTATGACAGAGATATTAAAACTATTGGAAAATTTAAAACAATCATGGTTAATGTGTTAAAGGATCTAGTAGAAAAACAGAATGTTAGGACAGTATGGAAGATTAGATGGGAAAGTTCAACACAATGGAATAAACTGTTAAAAGGTCAAAAAACCATATGGGAGAATTAAAAACTGACAGGTTCACAAAGAGACCCAGAGCATTTACTCTGTGACTGTTCATCTACTAGAGGAAGCTACTCAAACAGAAGCATAGAAAGAAAAACCGCGTGTGTGTGCACGTGTGTGTGTGTGCGTGTGTGGGATCAATGGATCATACGGAACACTGAGAAGAACATCAAGGGTCTAACGTACATTTACTTAGAATCCCTATGGGTGACATGAAAACACAGGATAGAACAGATATGAAAAATTAACAGTTGCTATTTTTCCAAAATTAAAGAAAAGCACCAACTACAGATCCACACAACTCAGAGATCATCTGCAGGGTCAAGAGGGTCAGATAGGTCCACTGAAGCACAGGCCGCTCTTGCTGCTGAAAAGAAATCCAAACAGGAAATCTTGATGGTGGTTACAGAAAGAAATACATTGCACAGAGAGGAATAAAGAGTGGCTAAAAGATAGTAGAGTGCTGATATAAGAAAGTATAAACTCAGAACTCTACATGCAGGGAAAATGCTTTTCAAACACAAAAGAAGCATGCTGGGGGCAAGTCTTGGTGGTAGATGCCAGTTCAGCAACCCCAGGCTCTCAGCTCAGTCCTTAGTTTTACAGGAAGAAAAACAAAGAGATGGAGAAGGAAGAGTTAGGAAAAGGGAGAGAAGAGGAGGAGAAAGGGGAAGAGGAGAAGTGAGGGAAGATGAAGGAGTAGGAAGAGGAGAGGAAAGAAGGAAGGGAGGAAGAGGAGGAAGAAGAGGAAAAGAGGAAGAACAACTGTAACAGTATGAAGGTTAAAAAAAAAACTTTATTGCCTATCCTGAGAGAAATAATAAAGTGCTTCAGAGGAAGGAATATGGATAGTATTCAAAGAAGTAAAGGATGCTGAAAATACAACCCATAATTGTAAAATAATTTTTTTCTTATTTATAACTGTTCTGAAGCATAGCTGGTTCAAGGCAAATGGTGGCAACAGATTTTATTTCTGGTGTCTGCAAAAACTGTATCTACAAAAAGAATCACAGAGTTTGAGTAGGAGAGATCAGGGATATCTAAAAGAATCCGAATGAACAGATCATATAAATAATATTAGCAGGACCACTGGAAATTTCTTATTTATACTTTCTATGGGCTTGAATCTTCACCAATGAGCTTACTTAGAACACTTTTAAATAACTTAAACAGTCATTTGTTACACACATAATAACTTTTATTCCAAATATATTCGTAATCCTTAAGACTGCAGAGAATTTAATACATGATCCATATATTTTGCACTAATACCTAAAGGAAACTGTAGGGAGATGTATGTAAACAAATCTGACAAAAATGAAATATTTGCTTTCTCAATATTACAAAGTCTAAATGCCAAAGAAATTTGAGCCATGTACAAAACAATATTAATACAGGAATTATTTATGTCATGATAAATAAGAAAAAATCTTTGGTTTCTGATTGTAAGAACTATTTGTTATTTAAGGAAAAGCTAGCCTATAGCTGTAAATATACTTTATGAGCCATTTAAAAGGCAATTATGTATGTCTGGTAAATAAGACTGGGAATGAATCACATCCACAAACTTAAACTGTACACTTCATACATTATGAAATTTAATTGTTTCTGGAAGAGGCTCTAATCTTATTCAGTATCATGATTAGTAATGCTATTGTCCACAAGATGGATCTTTCAGGACCGCTTTTGATTTATATTTAGCTCATAAAATAATGATCTTTTATATACTACCGTTACAGTACATTTTATAGCACAATGCTAGGAAATATCATGAAATTTGCTGTTTTGCTCCCATTAAATGTGATCCAACAGCTCTTCTCACAGCAATAAATATTCACTTCCACAGATATTTGCTTCTTCATCTGGAAAATGGATTAATCAAAAAATGTCCTCTTAGAGCTCTATAGCGAACTTTATGTAATACTTCATAAAATGAAAAATGGAAATTGTGTAGTGTTCAGTGGCAGAAAATTTGCATCCATATTAAGTCGAAAAGTAGTGCACAACTTACAAACTCCAAAACTGATTAAAATTTTTGCATTGACTCTGTGGCTGTTCACCTACTAAGTGCAAGGCATATCACAGGAAGCTACAACAATGTTCCTTAAAACTGTTGTTGTGGGCTGCATTTCCCATCTTTTACAACAAATGATAGTGGACAATTCAATTTTGTTAAAATTAAAAGTAATCTTGGAGAAAATCTTCCAACTTCACAGTTCATCATGTGACTTCACTAGGTATTTCTAAGGTCTGATGGAAAGCTAGGGCGGACAGCTTCACCCGTACCTCCATCACTGAGACAGCTCTATTCTCCACACGGGACTCTCCAGACAGAATCTAACCAGGAAACTATGTCGATTCTGATGGTTCACAGGAGTCTAAAACAGTTGCTACCTCTAGCAATGTATGTGTAGACAGACATTCTGGGAAGGGAGATGCTCTTCAGAATTCCAAAGGCATGAGAGGAGAGAGAAGTAGAGGTTGCCACATGCACCTTCTCCCCAGTCAGTCCAAACCAACTCCTGGGGAAGACAGCAGATACTCGGAATAGACAGCAGCTTACTAGGAATTTGACAGAGGCCGGTGGAGTCATGTTAGGGTGCATTAGAATCTTTGCAGTCCATAAGACTCTAAGCAAACTTTTCCTTTTTCTCTCCAGATAAACAACTAAATTAACCCAAATCTCAAGGTCTTAAATTCTTGATTCTAGCTTGCAAAAAATGTAAATATTTAGCAAATGTTTTCTAGAATTCATCTCTTCTGCTTTTGATTGTTATGCCATTTTCCTGATTTTGTTATAATGAGAAAATTGTAATATACATGTACAAATGTGAGCATTTAATAATGGTAACACAAGAACACCACAGCCACTGAGGTAGAGGGACTATCAATATTTTTGAGAATATGGTCAGTAATTTATACTTCACTCTTCTAAATTGGTTTTTTCTTTAAAGCCATATAGGAATGCCTTCAAACTGAGACCAAATGTTGAGCAAGTTGTTCTCTATGGGATTCTGATTTAATTCCAGGCATATCTGAAAGAGCAGAAATATTCATTACAAACTGGAAAAGAAGAAAGCAGTAGCTGTGCTTAAGTATTTACTTCTTAAGGGCATTTTATTTTTATTTAAATAAGTTTGAAGGAAAATATAAATATAAGAGATAGTGAATATGGCTAAACCAGTACCTTATTCCTCATTTATTTTCTCTAAACTAATTCATTGTTAGGTATCTCGGGCAGCATGCACACAACATATACTGCTATAGTTTGTTCTACTGGAAGAAACTTCTTTTAAATCTACATTCCAGTTTATTTACTGGCTTTACACCAAAGTATATTTAATATCTTTTCACACCAAACCCTGAGCAAGAATCCCCAGAATGAAATGGAGCCACATATTCCATGCTGGGCTAAAGTATGATTGGCATTTCTTTCAGTTTTCATTGTTATTGCTGCAAACTCAAAATTTACCCCCAAATTCAAAACCAGTAAAATATTAATCTGAAAATATGGGTCCACAAATAATCACCATGAGCTTGGTGGGCTCATATGACAGAAGAATAAAATACCACGGAGTATGTGTGGAATCCGGTTATCAAGCTGTTTCTCCGCTCATGGTGCCAAGGCTCGATGCTGGTGAGCAGGCCCGGAGCCAGTGCAGACTCCACCGACGCCGCCGCGGTGTGAGGTGAGGGGTTGTGTGAGCGCACTGTCCAGAGGCTGGCGGGTAGCACAGCTACTATGACGGGGCACAACGAACACCACCTTGCCTCCCAAATGGGATCTCTGCAAAGTGCTCATCCGCCTGGGACTCAGTTTCTTCTCTCCTCCGCACAGGGGCAGAGCTTTGCTCTAGGAGGTCGAAAATGGTCTCTGCAGTTTTCAGCCCACATTCTTCTTCCTTATTTGTACCTTGACACATAATTTGTAGAGATTGACAAGGTACAAAGTGATATGGTGATGCAGACACAAGAGATATCGGTGTGATGATCAGATCAGTCATTAGCATAACTAGAAGTGACAGAAACAATTACATTTCTTTGTAGAATAATAACTAAAATCCTGTCTTCTAGCTGGGTAGTAATATATCATACGTTGACTACAGTCAGCCTGGTATGCAACAGGACCCTGTGGCTTATTTCTTCTCCTAACTGCGTCCCTACTGACCAACCTCTTCTCTCCCAGATTTCACCTCCCGGACCTCAAATTTTTTTTAAACTCCAGAAAACAGAAAGGGTATGTTGTATTTGTCCTTCCATGTCTGGCTTATTTCACTTTAACGTAATGTCCTTTACATTCAAGTGTGTTTTAATGAACAACAAAATTTCATCTGTTTTTTTGCTGAATTTTAGCCCATCTACATTTATAACACATTTTCATTAGCAGCCAGTGGTCCCTAGGTTGATTTCGCCTTTTGGCAACAGTGCTGCAGCAAACATGGTGAGCAGCTCTCTCTTCATCATCCCGATTTCACTCCCTTTGGGCACATGCCCAGCCGTGGAACTGCCGGATCATATGGTGGTTCTATTTTTAATTTCTTTGAGGAATCTCTGTACTGCTTTCCATAATGGCTGTAGTAACTCACCATCCCACCGACTGCGTAAGGGTTCCCTTTTCTCCAAAGCACTTCTCCATTCAGGTGTGCTGACATTTGCTGACTGTCTGCGGAGGGAAAGGTGTTACTCGAAGTGCTAAGGATGTTGCAACCACAAGGACAAACATGACCACTACGTTTCTGAAATTTAAACATATAGACTGAGGGGAGGTTAGAAGGAAAGAAAAACCATACATTGTACTTCTTGCTCTCCAACCCCAACAAAGTCATGCTGTAATGGCCTTAGTTACTCCGTTACTGCCTCACACTAATATCACTCTCCCGCTACCAACTCATTTGATTACAGCAGCTTTTCTCCCAGACATGACAGTAAATGTATTGCGGTCACAGAACTTTTCCCAACTTCCTCTCATTTCTAATCACCTAGTGGCTCACAATAAGCATTTTTCCTGCAGAGCAAGATCACATCCACTCCAGGTAAGAGCAGTAACAAAAAGAAGTCAAAGCGCCCAGAGCACTGTAAAGTCAAACGTTCTCAGTGGAGCTTTGGTTATGTCAGTCCGGTGTCCATCCAGCGGGCATTCCACACACACCAGCGTCAGGGTCTCTCCTCAGCTGCCTTGGTAAAGCACCTAAGCTTCTTCTCTTATTCATGCTCTGAGTTAAAAGTCGACGAAGCCTCTTTTATGTATACATCCTGACTGCAACTGCTTGGACTTTTGAGCTGTTGTACTATTTTCTGCCCATGCTCTCGGACCAAAGAACAACCTTGTTGGTTTAAAATGCGTGGCTTGTTCAGAAACAGTTTAAAGAGGGAAAAATACATGTCATGTTGATAAAGAGTTAAAAACTAGTGATTAAGATCCTGGGTCTGGAGCCAGCTTTCCTCCCTCTGGCATTTTTAATGCTGTGCCTCTCTTTCCCTCTCTGTAATGCAGGGATGCAGACATTACTACATTGGAGGCTGTTTTAAGAATTAAACAATAATACACACAATACACTTAGCAAAGTATCACCTGCCTAAGATTAAACAGAACCTAAATAAATGTTAGATGCTCTTAGATTATAATTTTTCTTTTTTATATGACTTGTTTCTTCAATTAAGTATGAAACCATGTGAATCCAATAAAAAGATGGGGTAACTTCTGGAGTCCTGGGCAACATTTTCAAAAGGGAGATGATTTCATGAGAGAGGAAATATATTAGGTTAAATAGGCAAGAGAAGCCAATAAAAAGCAAGTGTGGAGATATGATTATGAGGTTGTCAGTGTTGGTAACATTACAGATTTTACATTAGGAGAAATAAAGTGTCTTAATGTCGATTTCGGAAATCAGCTCAGGAGGCCCCATCACAATGCAGGAAGATGAAGGGCAAGTTTCAGAGCGTTTATCTTCTGAAGAGAAGAGCAAGGTGAGCCACAGACTCAGTCGGGGATTAATTAACCAAATGGAGCAGAGAGACTGTCTTTCCGGGCCAGTGATATCATCTTGAGCAAAGCCACATGCAGAGGACATGAAGAATAAATAGGGAAAGAGCAACAAGCAGACAGGCTAAGTCCACCTTGGGAGAAGGCTGGAGGCCGAGCTGGGAGGAGAGTTACACAATACCGGGCTGGGAAGTGGAGGGCGCCCTCGGCCTAGGCCACCCCGAGCTTCTGAGCTTTGCTCCGGCTCCTGCTCTCGCTGCAGCCTCCGCAGCGTGAAGCAGGAGCTTTGGGTTCACCTTGCTTTTGACTTCTGCTGGGCTTCTTAGTGCAAAGAAGGAAGTTGGATTGGCGAAGCGCTTTCTTAGAAGCTTTGAGATGGGCCGAGGCTCCCGGAAACTCTCATAGCTTGAAGCCTAGATTGAGTCCTTTATGGCCAGGGAGCAGGGATGGAATGGGAGGGGGGGACAAAGACAGCGCTCTCAAAAGCCCTCCCTGCCTGTCCTCATTGGTAGAATTACTCTACATTGGCCACAGGGTTTAATTAGAAGTTATGGGAAAATACTGCTTTCCTAGTAGATCCTGAAATAGACCCGATCTCCAAGCCCTGCCCTTTCTGTTCTCCGATGTGCGTCAGCCAAGGCCAGGTCATTATGGGAATTGTAAGCGGCGAGCAAGCCCTTTGTGTCCATGTGCGGGGCCCATTACAAAATAATTTTATAAGACATAGAGGACTGCACTGCCAAAGCCCAATGTAAAAACATTCAGATTGGTGATCATAGAAAGAGATAGTTATTAAGTTTCCACTAAACTGTGGGCGTTTATTGGGTCTTGGCAAAGGATATTCTGCTTCTCTGAGTCTAGTTCATGTATCGTTAGGAATTGTTTACGGCAAACCTGCTTGACTGATTTGCTGCAGTGGGAGATGGGAACGGAGGTAGGCTTTAAGGTCTTAAAACTTGACCACCAAATTAAAATAGGAAGCAAGCGCTGCCGGGTCAGACCCCAGGGGTGAAAGCCATCTAGAATGTGAACTGGGAAAGCTTCTGCTACACGAAAGCATCATTAAATGTCAGGAATAAAGCAAGGCCAGGCGCTTCCCAGCCAGGGACTCAAAACGATCTTCAAATTGAAAACCTTGAAACAGTCGGAAGAGTTATATTGTTATTACTTCTATAATCTTTGCAGCGAAATCAATTTAGGTCAGCATATGATTTCACCCTGAGTCATATATATATATATATATATATATATATATATGTAATTTCCATTGTGCTATATTTTCTTCCAAGATGAGTTAAAACAGCAAGGGGAACTAAATAACTATGAATAACTTGAACTTCATTTAATTAATTCCAGATTATCATTAAGTATTAATGAACATGAAGGTGCTGAATTTAGCAACAACCATCACTTAGAATGTGAGAAAATACCTCTCCCGTTACAAAAACATTACAGACATTCTGCACGGAAATGTGTTTTTTGCTTGATTCTTTCATTTAAAATGAATACATTGTCTTAAATCTTGCATCCTCTTATAATGTTACACGTGGATTTTTCACAGAATGCATTATAAATCATAACAAGTGCCCCTTGATGCTGACATCCACCCACTGGATTGGCCAAATTAAGGAGGCTGGTGCCGCCAAGTGCTGCCAAGGACTTAGAACACTGGAAATGCTCATGCACCACTTGTGGGAGTCTCAACTGGCACAGCCACTTCACAAAACATCTGGGCATTACCCTCTAATTTTGGCGACCTGCCTGGCCCAGGTTCCAGCATGTATTTACCCAGAGAGATGCATACAAATGTGCTCAGCAGCCTGGTTGCTACTAGCAAAAAAAAAAAAAAAAAAAAAAATCTACTTGAACCAAATATAGAAAACTAGTGGACGAACACACAGTGGACCAGTCAGAAGACACTGCAGTTGGTACACCACTGCATACACACTTGCCATGGCCGGCACGCACGAATCTTCAAAGACCCTGCTACATAAAACAAAGCAAGTTGCAGAGCAGACATTTTGCTGCCATTTTGATAAAATACAAACATCAGTAAGGCTTCCCAAGGGAGACTTTTTGGGAACAATGATTCCAGTGGCTCAAACAGGCAGTGAAAGGTCAACATGGGAATGAGCCTTGTGGAAATAAACAGGAAATGAGATTAAGAAATAAAGGACAGGGATCGGGATTTAGCTCAGTGGTTTTGGTGCCTGCCTTGTTAGTGCAAAGGCCTAGGTTAGATCCCCAGTAACCATACACAACAATGTTGGCCGTGGAGACTCACACCCACCAGCAATCAGTGCCACATACCACAGTGCCAGGTGTGGTGGCTCATACCCTGTAATCCCAGCACTCAGGAGCCAGAGGCAGGAGGACTGCTGTTGAGTTCAAGGCTTGCCTGGGCTACACAGTCGTTCAGGGCCAGGCTAATTTACAAAACAAGATCCTGTCTCAAAACAAACTGTATTTTTAAACGTACCACCTTACATCTTATTACACTCATACCTTGGTTCTCAACTGCTTTGAAACTTGTATATACTTTGTATTTGAATTTGGCACTGTGTCCCCGTACTTGATATATGGCAGTAGATGTATGAGCTATAGCTGTCTCTGTCCATTCTTTCTGACCTGCTATCTTTTCGAGCCAAAGCAGCATGTTGGCAGCCATCATTTTGAAACTCTTGGCCCTACCAGGGAGTTCCAAGGGACCTCTGCATTTCCTTTGTAGCCTATGTACTCAAAGAAAATTGTCCTCTAGAAAAATGACTTCAGAATATGAACTGTTCATATAATTGTTTGAAATGGGATCCTATCCTGGAAAATAGGCAATTAAGAATGTAAAAATGAGAACCATCCTCTCTCAAGTGACATGTGTGCCTCAGCTTCAAAGAGATGCAGTATATTAACCCCATCTTTTATCATCATTTCCTATTCTTAGAATATATGTATTCTGGCTTTCTGTACACAAAATAATGGTAACTCGTGAATAGCAATATTGTTTGTATTTTTTTTCATTGCAGCATTTGAGAAAACTAATAATTATGAGGACATTCTGTATTTTTAGCCTAAGTTTATAAAAACTTTCTCATATTATCACTGCTTGTATAGAATATCACCTAATGAATATCAAATTTTTTGTACTAGAATATTTTGTCCTGAGTAAAAGAATACTGAGATTTAAAGCTAGCAATAAAACTGTTAAAT
>PVIR01034074.1:0-17438 GCA_004026965.1 Petromus typicus
AAATAAAAAAGGGCTGAAGATGTAGTTCCATGAGAAGGTTCTGGGTTTCACCTCCAATACTGGGGAGGTAAGGAAGAAAGAGGGCCATGGCTTTAGCTCAAGTGTTACCATGCCTACAATGCAAGCACGAGGACCCCAGTTTAATCCCTGGTACCAAGAAAAAGAAAAGATTCAAGGTGTCCACGTACATGCCTGGAAGGGAGTCTAAAATGAAAGCCTGCTCCCAGTTGAACGCCTTCCATGTCCGGGCTGAAAGGACAGCGCAGCATAAACCTGAGGGCCTTCCCGGAGGCCCCTCGCTGTCAACATGCTGCTCCCCCTTTCCCCTACACCACGCTATATCTTAAACACTTCTGAGTCAGGTGCCTGGGACCTGGGGCACAGCTCAGCGGCAGAGCCTGGTGGCCCTGGGCTCCACTGCAGCTCCACACACAGAACACTTTCCTTTTTGAGACAGGAATTCTCTACTTATTCCAGGCTGGCCTCAAATTTGAGGTGATCCTCTTGCCTCAGCCTCCTGAGGGCAGGGATTATACGTATATGACCCCACACCCAGACGCAGGACACCTCTCTAAGACTTCACAGCCAAGCATTAAGCTCCACGTGTAAAGTATACAACATGCTCTCTCTGACACGCACACCACACACGTCACTGTCACCGCGATAATGAACGCATCTAGCAGCCACAAATGGCCCTTTGCGTCCCAACGCCATCCTCACTCCTTCTACCTTCCCTCACATTAAAACATCTCATGCTTTGCGGTACTTTTAGACTTACGCAGGGTGGCAAAGAAAGTGCAGAGAATCCCCGTCACCAGCTTCCCCACATGGTGCCTTTCTGGTGGTACCAGGACCGAAGCCAGCACCACCACCCGGTCAGCTACATCCCCGTCCTTGTATTTATCTTGTATCTCCTTAGAGAGAGGGCCTTTTCAAGTTGCTATTGTTCCCTGGGCTGGGCTTGAACTTGTGATCCTCTTGTCTAGGCCTGCCGGAGGGCTGACATTAATTACAGGCACTATAATTTTATTTGTTTATTTTTGGGGGATGGAACTCGGGACCTTACATTTCCCAGGCAAGCACAGTATTGCAGAACTACGTCCCTGAGGCCTACTTATTTAAAAAGAATTAAAAACTAAGGGTAGGCACATACAATACTGGGTGTGGAGACTCACGCCCAGCAGCAATCAGTACCACATACCACAGTGCCGGGCATGGTGGCTCATGCCAGTCTCCTTTCCCTTCCACTGCCCTCCTCCTGGGCCTCGCTGTGGCTCTCTCCTTGGACAGAGAGCAGCCATCCCACTGTCTCTTCCTCTGCCTTGGAACACCAATGATAACTGTGCAACAGCCAGAGGGATTTTTCAAAAGTGGAAATCGGAGGGCCGGGGATTTAGCTCAGTGGTTCCAGCGCCTGCCTTGTAAGCGCAAGGGCCCAGGTTTGATTCGCCAGTAACCACATACCATACTGGGCGTGGAGACTCACGCCCAGCAGCAACCAGCACCACATACCACAGTGCCGGGCGTGGTGGCTCACGCCTGTCATCCTAGCACTCGGGGAGGCAGAGGCAGGAGGACTGCTGTGATGTGAGTTTGAGGCTGAGCTCAGGGCCAGCCTGAACCCCGTGTCCCAAAAGAAAAAAGGAGCTCTGGAGTGCATAGCAAAACCACCCACTGCCTCTGCGGGCTTCTTCCCTACCCTTCTTCGAGGTGTGTCTTCCTTTCTCCTACTGGCTCAGTGAGGCACGATGGCCAGCGCTCTAGCAGCCATGCTGGCTCCCTGGAAGTGGGAGGGAAGACAGCTGGAAGACCCTGGGCTCTCCTAAAATTACGGAAGTGCCCACCTAGGAATCTTTACTTGCATAAGAACCTGTGTTTAAGTCATCATTAATTTGGGGTTTCTGTCACAGGCAGTTACGCCAACTCCTGATGCAGCCTGACTTCTTGCGTTTGCACTGTGACAAGAACACACAGTACAGACTGTTGGTGCCTGCTCTGGGCTTGCCACATGTCACGCAGTTTCCATGTGGTCCTCACCGTAGCTTGGGCATCTGGCACGCCCACTGCCCGTTGGTAGCTGGCGACCAGAGACAGGCCCTTGCTCATGGACTTCCGCCTGATTCCCCGGTTCTGGTGCCCACTGCGTCCCCCACAAAGGCACAGCCCCCCAACAGACATGTCCAGAACAGAGGCGGGGGGGGGTCTGGTGGGGCTGGCAGAGCTCCTACCTTCATAGGCCTTGGCTGCACTGACCAGGCTGGACCACTCCAGGCCGGCCGCCGTGTCGGGCAGCGGCATCATCCCGGGGTCGAGGCGCCTCAGGGGCCGGTCACGTCCGTCCACCAGTGAGAGCTCTGAGGCTGAGATGGTGGCTGGGGAGTGGAGAGGAAGCAATGAGTGCGGCAAGCAGGGGGACACAAGACACTGCTGCTCCTCTGGCACTGTGGTGCGCTTTCCACAGGGCACTACGGGGGCGTCACAGGGTGACCCAGACCCGAGCACAGCTCCGAGGGAGGGGCACAGGGGGGCCAGGGAAGAGCACCACGGGCAGACGCAACCGCAGCTGCAAAATCCGAGACAGGGGTGTGCCCGTGGGTTTAGGGAGCAGTGTGAGCCAGGAGAGCGTGGTGGTGGGGGTGACGTCACAGGGGACAGCATGGACCCTGCAGGGCCGTGAGGACTCTGCCATCTGTGTGCTGTGCAGGGGGACAGTGAGGAGGCTCCTGAGAGAATAGAGGAGAGAGTAGGTGGGACAGGGTGGGCAGCAGCGGGCACAAGCGGGCAGAGTCCAGACCTCTGAGCCAGTGGTTTGAGGAGTGAAGACAACACAGGCAAGGGCCCAGGATGCCCAGGTGCTGGGCTGGACATGGCTGGATGTGCTGGATCCAAGAGGGAGGTGGGGAAGGGCGATCAGACTTCCGGGGAGTCCACGAGGCACACAGAGGAGCAGGGGAGGGGCAGGGGACACTGGATAGAAACTCGGTTGTCCGTGTGTGGATACATTTCGAGGTGGCAGGGTCACTGCTGAGAGACCCGGCAGGCCGGGGGTGACAGGAGGGCAGGGAACAGGCTGCACGAGCCTTGTGTCAGTATCAGCACCCGCTGTGGCCATCGGCCCGGGTGCCGGGTGGAGGCTCTGGGCCATATCGCTGACTCCTCAGAGCCTCCAAGTTAGGGACAGAAGACAGCGAGGCACAGAGAGGTGAGGAGCCCGGCGGTGCGGCAGGCCTGCTCCACGTCCGGAGCACCTCCTCCGTGCTGGGCACTGCTGGGTGTGCTGAGGGGACAGCTCGCTACTGGCCAAGGGAGGTTTTCTTCCAATCCTCACGTAGGGAGGAGGAGAACCGAGGCCTGAGACACTGTGTTTCCCCAGACCCCACACTTTCATTCCAGGAACCTAGGCAGGGTAGCCGCTTCCGCTAGCCACACTAGCAGAAACTGAGGCACAGAGGGTTCCAACGGTGGTGGAGGCACAAGCCCAGGCCCCCGGCTCCGGGATGACGGGGTGGGAGACCCTCTGGAGCTCAAGATGGGGCTGACTGCAGAAAGGAAGACGTCGGGACCGGGTGTGCCTGCCTCACAAGCCCAAAGTCCTGAGCTTGACCCCCGGGAATGAGGAAAGAAGGAAGATGAGCAGTTGCTACTACACACAGCCTAGCACCCCTACAGCCACGCAGCACCCCAGGTCCTGAAATGAGGCCTCTCGTGCCCCATGCCCAGGGGGCACAGGATACAAGCAGCCTCTTGGCTTATGCATTCACCAACTTCCAGTGTGAGGCCCTTTGGGCGGCGGTAAGGACTACGGAGTGGAGGGTGGGCCTGCCAGCCCTGGCTGCCGCGTGGGTTTTTGGTGGCATGGTGGGCATAGAATGCCGCCCACAGGGATGCTCTAGGAGCCGAGGGGTAAGTCACACACCTGTCCCTCCTCTCAGGGTGGCAAATCCGGGACAGTTGGTCAGTAACTATTCACAGAGCGGGCTGCTTGCAGTAGAACAGAGAGGTTGGGGGAAGAAGCTAATGCAAAGCCCGGGTCTCAGGTGACCCCAGGAAACCTGACGCTTGACTAGCAATCTGTTGGTTCTTGGGTGATACCACTGTACCCACGTGCACCCCACTCCCCTCTCTCAGATGGGTGAGCCCCATGCTGGGTGCCCCCCACTTCCCAGCCCTGGAGTCTCACATTTCTTTTCCGGGAAGCCATTGCCAGTGGCAGGGATGGTGCTGGGGCCGCTGCTGCTGCTGCTGCCAGGCGGGAGAGGGTGCTGGTGCTGGCGCCGGGCGGGCAGCGTGCTGGAGGGGAAGGCGCAGGTGCTGGTGAAGAGCACGTCACTGGGCAGCCCTGGCTCTAGGCTGGCAGAGTTGGCAAAGCTTGGTTCCCGGCGCCCACTGCACAGGCTCTCATCGGACAGCGTCCGCTGCAGGCTCTTCTGGGGGGACTGCTGCCAAGACAGGGGTGACATGGGGCGGTCACACTGGCCCTCGTACTTGTCCTAGGTAGGCACGGTAGCACTTGAGCTAAGTCTCTGACCCTCTGCGTGTTAGTTCTTAAGAGGGCTCCTTGTGAAAGCTGTTACCCACCCTAGCTCCCTGTCTCTCGACTCCGCTCCCTGACGGGTCCATGGCTGGTGGGCTGACCTCAGCTGCCGCTCCACACACAGAAGGGCCCACTTTGAGGCCCAGCTGATTAGGGAAGTTGGTGTGGGCCACACTGGGCCCCAGAGCCGGCCTGGGACTCCGGAGGGTGCCACTGACGCCGAATGTTCCCTTCCCGCAGTTCCCGGGCTGGTGGGACATGAACTGGAGCAACTAGGGCCATCCTGGTCCCACAGAGAGCACCCGCCCCACAGCGCAAGCAACCAGGGCAGGGGGCACGGGAGATGAAGGGACGCATGTGGCGGCACCGAGGCACCGGTGTGTGGCTTTGCCCAGTCTTTGGGAGCGAGAGCCCGTGTCCTCAGGAGCCTGCTCCACTCTGTGCTTTCTCTGGGCAGATGGGGCTCCAGGGGGACGTGTAACTAGGGCCCCTCGCCTGCCTGGGCTGGCTTACTGCCGGTCTCTTTTTCTTAGCAGTACTGGGTGTCATCCTGGAGTGCTGGGATCACAGGCATGCACCACACCTGGCTCGGACCCTGTCCCCAGCTCCACGACGCCCTCCCCCACCCCCTACACCCCAGCACGGCCAGTAGGACGCTGAGGTGACCGCGGCGGGGAGAGCCGTCCACTTCCCCACCCCACTGCCCTTGGTCGCCTGCCACGCACCCCCACGTCCCTGTCCTGCTCTGGCCCCAAGTTGTCCATGATGATGAGTTTCTTCAGGTCGTCCTCGATAGTGGACTTGTAGTTCTTCCGCGGGGACCGCAGGTCACGCAGGGATGCCCGCAACCGTGGCTGCCCGAAGACGTTTTTTGTGCTGGTGTCCACCTGCCTGTAAGGAGAAGGCCGTGCCAGCGTGCTGGGGCAGGGAGCGCTTCCCAGAGCTGTCTGGACTCCAGCTGCTGGCGGCTCCTCCCTCACCGGCCACAGCACGACAGCAGAGCCGCTTGCTCTGCTCTGCCGCTCACTCCGTGCAAAGCCTCCCTGGGAAGCCACTCTGGCCAGTTGTTCTGGGCATGGGATTGGCAGTGACCACAAAGCTACATTAAGGAGGGTAACAGACAATCAGATCGAGCGAGGATCCCCTGTGGAAGGTGGCAGGATGGAGAGAACTGGCTTTTGTTTTGCTGGTGGTGGTGGCACTGGGTAGTACAGTCCCAGCTACAGTCCCAGCCCTTTTAAAATTCCAAGACAGAAGCCTGGCATGGTGGCACCTGCCTGTAATCTCCACACAGGAGGCTGAGGCAGGAGGATCACTTTGAATTTGGGGCCAGCCTGTGCTACATGGTGAGTTCAAAGGCAAGCTGGACTACACAGAAAGACCTTACCTAAAAAAAAAAAAAAAAAAAAATCTGAGACAGGGTCTTACTAAATGGCCAAACCGCCCAGGATGGGCTTAAATTTTCCATTCTCTTGCTTCAGCCTCCCAGTGCTGGAATGATAGGTGTGCATGTGTTTTGAAAAACAAAACTGGAGAACTTTTTGGGGAGGGCTTTTTTGGGGGGACAGGATCTTGCTTTTTTAGTTCAGGCTGGCCCTGAGCTCACTATGTAGCCCAGGCAAGTCTTGAATTCACAGCAATCCTCCTGCCTCAGCCTCCTGAATGCTGGGATTATAGGTGCGAGCCACCATGCCCAGCATGTGGTATGTGGTTACTAGGGAATGAATTTGGGACCTTGAGTTTGTAAGGCAGATACCCGGAGCCACTGAGCTAAATCCCTGGCTCTGGGGAGGACTTTTCTAAGTGGTGACATCTGGTGGGTGAGGAGAGAGGGGTGAGGGAGGACAGTGGGGCTGGTAGAAACAGCCTTCTAGGAGGTGGAAGCAGCAAGCAGAGGCCGAACGGGGCCTGGGCCTGGTGAGCTGGAGGGCGAGGAACAGGGGCCGCGGGTGAGTGGTGGAAGGTGTGGTCGGGTCGGGTCACAGAGCTCAGGTCCTCCCTGTGCACTGGCAGAGTTGGCTGGTGGTGGGTGGGGTGGGCTAAGGATGGGCAGGAGCTGGGGTAGATGCTCCTGCAGCTGCTCAGGTGAGAGGAAGAGCCCAACAGGGCTCCAAGAAGTGAGAGGCGGAGGCCCAGCCCCCTCTCCAGCCCTGTGGACCAGCTCACAGCACTGGCTGAAGTGGCACGGCGGTGCTCGGACAGGAGGCCGCCCCGTGACCCTCATGCCCAGATGCTCAGTCCTTTCCACTCCTGCTGGGCTCCGCAGTGTGTGCCGGGCCCCAGGCTCTCCCAGGCAAAGCTGGCCCTGTCCTCTGCGGCCAGTGGCCCCAGGGACAGGCTGACTTGCCCACCTCTTCCTGCCTTTGACTCAGTCCCGCCTTTGGGCTGGTGCCCAGTGCGTTAGCATAGCTTGTGCCCCAGGTCATGGACCAGGCAGTCAGGCAGAGTGGGGAAGCCACTCTCCGAAGTCACCTAGCTTGTGGGCGGAGGACTCTGGCCTCAGGAGGAGGCCACAGAGCTGGACAGTCTGCAGGTGGTGCCGTAGAGCCCAAATGTCGTGTTTATTTCCCAGACAGGATGAAAAAGTAAGTGATGGAACAAAATCCCGTTTCATGATGTCACCTGCAAACATGCAGGAGCTCCTCCCATCTGCTGCTCCCCCCGCACCAGGGCCGGCTCCGGCCTGCATCCCACTGACCTCCAACTCACGGACCTGGGGGTTGAACCCAGGGTTTTCGCCTTGAGGTACATCTCCAACCCTCACCCCGTTTTGAGACAGGGTCTCAGGAAGTCACCAAGTTGCCCAGGTTGGCCTTGAACTCATGGTCCTTCTGTCTCAGCTGCATAGAGTACTGGGTAACAGGCTCTACGTTACTGACATACTCAGCTTAAAATGTGTTTCTGTATGCAGAAAAGAATTTCAGGAAGAAATGAAGAGCAATGTTTACCACTTAGAACCTGGAATTTTGTTAGGAGGTGGAAAAATGGGATGTTTGTTTTTTATCTGCTACATTTCTGAATTATGAATTTATCACAAACATGCTAAAACAACAACAGCAACAACAAGTTAAAAAAAAAGGCTGACACCTGGTGTCAACTCAAGAGAGAAAATATTTGGGCCCTGAGAATAAATGTCTTGGGCTTTTCAGGTTTTTTGTTTTTGAGATAGGGTCTCCCTATATCATTTAGGCTGACCTTGAACTCAGTATGTAACCCAGGCTGGCCTTAAACTCAGAGTGATCCTTCTGCCTCAGCCTCCCAAGGGCTGCGATGACAGTGTGTGTCACCACGCTTAGCTTCTCCCCAGGGTTCTGAAGTCTGCGTTTTCTTTCTCTTTCTCAGATGGCAGCTTTGGGATTTTTAACAAAGAGCAGAAAGGAAGATGGACAGATTTTCCCCGCCAGGTCATATTCATTCTCAAATAACAGCTCCAGGATTGGGTAGTGCTGACTCTGTCCATATCACGAAGTGCATTCTCTGGGGAAATTAAAAGCTTTAGATTCAGAGAAGAGAAAGAGACAAAGAGAAGAGAGACCCTCAAAGACTCAGTGTTCCCCTGGGAAGTTGGAAGAAATCTCTCTTTTCCTTCTCCCTCTGATTTCAGCATTTCCCAGAATCCTCCACGAGGGGCATGTGACTGGTACAGTCTAGTCAAGGTGAGGGGGGTGGGGGCTGGTGTGGGATCAGGCAGAACATGTCCTTAGCCTCCATGAGGCCTGGGATCCCTCCTCAGCCCCCCAAAAGAAAAAAGAAATCCTTGTCCTCCTTTCTTGCTCTTTTTTGTGTTTATTTTCTGAAAATCACCCCTCCTAGATCAGAGTGCTCCAACAAGGCCTTCCTCACTCTCTGGTGGAAAGCCCACTCACTGTAGCTTCCGTGGCCTAATTCTGAGCAGGTGGCAAAAAACATGTTTAAAGGAAAAACACTGGAATAACCGTTTAGAAAGTCAAATTGGTCATTTAAAAAAAAAAACTGTGCTTATTCTGGAAAAAAAATCTTCCAATGTACTCTTTTTTTCTTTTTGGTGCTGGGGACGGAACCCAGAGTTTTTTGGGTTTTTTTTGAGACAGGGTCTCACTTTTGTACTTCAGACTGGCCCTGAACTCACTACACAGCCCAGGCTAGCCTCAAACTCAGAAATCCCCTTGCCTCTACCTCCTGAGTGCTGGGATTACAGGTGTGAGCCACCACACCCAGCACTGTGGCATGTGACTGCCGGGGATAGAACTCAGGACTTTGTGCTTGCCCTGCAGGCGCTAAACCACTGAGCTAAATCCCGGCCCAAGCTTCCTGCATGTTAACCATCTGCCCTGCTCCTGAGCTATACCCCAGCGCTGGTGGCTTGGCTTTCCTTCCACTTTCTTTCCCTCTTTCCCTGCTCTTTTTTTCTTCTTCCTTCTGCTTCTCTCCCCCTCCCCTTCTTTTTCTGTCTGTGGTACTAGGTCTTCAATCCAGCACCTTCATGCTGAACTAACCTTTGGCCCTTTAAATTTTTTTCATATCGGGACAGGTTCTCGCCAAGTCACAGAGTGACCTCGGCTGGGCTCCAGTCTGTGACCCTCCTGCCTGAGCCTCTGAGTGCTGGGATTCCAGTGTGCGCCATCCGGTCCAGCTGCCCTCCTGAGGTATTTTCTAATTTGCAAATTCTATGCAGTGGGGTGGGTGGGGTGGGTGCTGTTCGTGGCAGAGTACTTGATTAGTATGCACATGATTTGGGGCTTCACCCCTAGCACTGCAAAAACTGTACTTATACATTGCTGATCTCTCTCCCCTTTTTTTTTGTAGTACCAGGGATCAAACTCATGACCTTGCACTTGCAAGGCAGGCAGCGGTGCCACTGAGCTGAATCCCTGGACCTTGATCTTTTCTTTTTTCTCCAGATCTCTGGTCTCTGTAATTGTCAAAATCCAATGAACTTCGGGGTGAAACGGGCTACTCTGTGGCTGGTGACAAGAACGAGGCCTCTTTCTATGCCCTAATATGGAAGCACGAGATCTATGCCAGGAGATCTGAGGAGGGAGAGCAAGTGAAGAGGACGACGGTGTGCACACAGAGACTGTGGCGCCATGTGAAAGGGAATTAGGGGTGCGGGGGACCGGGTATCCCTCAGTCGTGTTTGGCAACTGCTGCAAGAAATGAAATGATGGCTGCTTCTGGGGACATTGCTGCAGGGCCAGGTGCGGGCTGGGGGAGGGGGAGAGGCTAAGTGTCCACTGCAAACCCTTCTGTACTATTTTACTTTTTAGATGGTGCGTATTTTATCTTCCTAAACACACCTCAAGCTTCTGTGCAGGAGTACTGGACACAGCCTCTCACTTGCCCATGCTGTTAAATTTGGATTTTGCCATGTTGAGGGATGAAATCACTTCCTTTAGAGAAGGGAAGAGAAATGACAAAGGCTCTGCAGCAGGAAGGATGGCGGCAGCTTCTGCCTGGGACAGGTGGATCAGAAGTGGAAGGCAACCGGTGGGTCAGATGGGGCTGGGCCCGATCCCAGCTGCCTCAGAGCCCTGGCCTCCAACTGGGGTGGCTCCCTTGGGCCGTGTTAATTAAGCTAATTAGTGCCGCTGTCAGCCAGGCTGAGCTGGGGATTCTGCCAATGCGGCTGGCAAGGACACTTTCCAGGGCCGCGCCCCAGGCAGCAGGCAGCTTCTCCGGGAAGGACGATGCCTGGGAAAGGCTAGCGGGTCGGGTCGGGTCGGGGTGAGGGACACTGTCGTGGGGGCCTGGGCTGGTTCCTTCTCTGGCTGCGCTGAGCTGGATCCAGAGTTCCCTAAACCTGAGCAAGGCAGGGCTGCTGCTACCACCCACGGAGCCCTCACATCACTTCTGGGGACACAGGCACTCCTGCCTTTCCTTCCGTGGCTGGAGAAACTGAGGCACAATGAGTGGAGGACACTCAGAACCAAGCCCTGCCCCATGCTCTGAGTCACGCCCTATTCACTCACGACAGGAGCAGCCTTTGGGTACGTCTCCTGGGTACATGGTTCCATGTGACTTGCAGCAGCTGTGAGAGCCATGTTCCAACACCACCTGCGCTTCCCTGGACGTCTCAACTCGGGAACCTGGGGTGGGGCGTGGATCCAGGCTCAGGAGCCAGGCCATCGGACCCCTGGGCTGTGCTTCCAACTGCGGCTGCTGCGGGAAGGCAGCAGCGACACGCCCGCCCCAGCGCGCACTCTGCCTGGGTCCTGGCGCCTCCACCACTCAGCTTCTTCCCTGAATGGCTACACAAGCGGGGTCATCACGCTTTGCGGCTGAGGCTGTGTGGGGCCCGGGTCAGCAGCCGTGACTGCTACTCTATACGGCAGGTCCTAAGGTGACGCAGAGGCTCTTCCCAGGCCTGGTTCCCCCTCCCTGGACCTACGTTCTCAGAGACAAGGGTGAGCGTACCCTACACATACGAACCTCTTGTGCTCACTGGATGGTGGCCCCAGCTCCCTCAACACCAAGGTCGGGGTGACAGGCCACTCCCTGGAGGACAGAGCGAGCCCCTCAGTTAGACCCGCCTTCTGGGGCAGAGGCATCCCGGGGAGCTACTTCCGCTGCCACCCAGGACGGAAGACACTCCTCAAAGGGGCGAGGAGGAGGCGGCGAGCAGCGGACGCTGTCCCCACGCTGTCCCTCTACGCCACCCGCGGAACAACGTGGCACACGACTCTGCCTGGCCGCCCCTGGGGCAGAGTGGCTGAAGTTTTGGAGCCAAAGGCCCGTGCACTGGGCCCTTCTGTGGCAGAAGCTCTTGGTATCCACGTCCTACCGGGTCTCTGCTCTTTACTCGCTTACTCTAGCCTTTCACAATTAAGTCACGCACCCCCGTGAGGGTGGACGGCTGCTTCCAAGACCGTGGCCTTGGGGGACACAGCCCCAGTGCGGGACGTGAGTGAGATCCCTGCCTGGGACCAGGGAGAAAGGAGGCTGAGACACTCAGTACATGTGGTGATTACTCCTGGGGGAAGGTGCCCATAGTGTGTGGTGACCCTGGGGGTTGGTAAGATGGTTGAGTTCTCTCACTCCAAAAAAAACCGGGTTGAGATGAGAAAGCCAAAAATCCTAACACCTGCAGCGGTGAAATCTCCACCAACTAAGCAGACTCAGGTACACGACTCAGCTGTTCTCTACCTCCGCTCGTCTCACTAGTGAACGGGACGCAAAGCACCATGCCCCGTGCTCTGAAGGGCTTCCCGGGCACCCGTCTAGGAGGAGAGAGTGAAGAATGCAGGCAGAGGAGGTACAAAATGAGTGCTCACCCCTTGCAGTGGAACTTCAGTCACAGTGTCGGGCATACATTAAAAAATCCACATTTGATTTTGCCAGAAGTGAAACCAATGTTTAGAAATCTAGGTTAGGTTACTCAAGGTGGTTCTAAAAGGCAAAGACACTATTTCCAAAATTCTTAGCCGGGCACAGTGGCATACCCCTGTAACTGCAGCACTCGGGAGGCTGAGGCAGGAGGATCGCTGTGAGGTCAAGGCCACCCTGGGCTACATAGTGGGTTCACACTAGCCTGACTTAGAGAGAGAGAGACCCTGCCTCAAAAACAAAAGCAAAACAAAACAAAGACAAAAACAATTCTCAGGGAAAGCCTGACAATTTCATGAAATAGAAGTATAAGGGAAAAAGTAGTAACTGTGTTAGTATTTTATATGATTTGACATGTATCTGTGACTAGATTAACAGGAGCCACATTAATTTTCTAATTTGTGTTTGGGTTCACACAAACCCAAATACACAAAAACACTAACTATGGATATTACCACTGGGGAGAAGGGTACAGTTTAAGGCCGTCACATGTCTAGGCATACTTTTTTCTTCCTTTTTGGCTGCCCAAGTGTATTTTCTGAGCACCTACTATGTGCTGGGCCTTGGCGGGGCTCTGGATGTCTCCCAGAGCGCTGTGCGGTGGGAACTGCAGAGAAGGGGCCGTGTTGCTGTGGGGATGAGCGCCCGTCTGCTCTGGCCGGATTCTGTGGATGGAGAAGCCCCAGGTGGGTGAGAAGGCTGAGTCGTCTGTGGTGATGGGAGGGCTCCCCTAAGGAAGGTGAGTTTCTGAGTGAGGACCCAGAGGGGCTGGTATGATGGCTGAATTCCATCACTCCAAAAAAACCAGGCTGAAGTCTTAAGTCCTGGTGTTTCTTTATATTGTCCTACAAGGGCAGAGGCTCTTCACAAGGGGTAACTCATTTTTTTTCTCTCCAGTGGAACTGGAGATTGAACCTGGGGCCTTCGCATGGAGCTATATTCCTAGCCTACTTTTATTTTGAAATACGGTCTTGCTAAGTTACTCAGGCTATACCCAAACTTATGAGGCAAGCCTCCTGCCTCAGCCTCCCAGATTTCTGGCATTACCGGTGTGTTCCACCACACTTGGCTTAGCGGTCATCAAGCTAAAAGGAGGCCATTAGGGTGGTTCCTAATCTCATGTGTCCTGAGTCTTTGCAGAAAGGGGAACTGTGACACAGACATACAGAGGGAGACAGTCCTGTGAGGCCAGGCACAAGAGCTCAGGGTGAAGACAACGCGCCGGAGTCCGGGCCTCTGTCACAGTGAAAAGTGGGTGTCTCACAATACCTACCTGCTGGAGTCGAAGTGAGAGTCAAACGAGATGTGACGGCGCCTGTTTACCCACTGAACACCTGCGGTGGGTGACCAAGAAAGCGGCACCTGCCTTCCTGTGCGGCAAGCGGGCAGTGGGCCAGAGGGAGGGGACACACAACGGTGAGGGGTCTCTCAACGGCCAGTCAGGCCAGGACGAGGTAGAGTCAGCCTAAGTTCTCACGGAGCCGGAAGTTCTGTAGGAAACATGCTCCTGCTGGGGGACGAGCCAGTGCAGAGGCCCCGAGGTGAGCTCGTCCGTGGGCCTTTGGAAAGCCGCAGAGGCCAGCACGGCTGGGGCACAGCGACAAGAGGGAAGTGACGTGGGGCCAGAGCAGGCAGTGCTGACGGAGTCTGGGCAGACACTGGAGCACACGAGTACGGGGATCGACACGTGCTCAGTGGAACAAGAGCCTTTATCGTTTAATCCAGAGGAGCGAACGGGAAGAATCTAGTTTTCAGAATCCCCTCCGGCTCTCGGTGAGGGTGAGGGTGAACTGTGAACTGGTTTCTGAGTGTCAGTTTGGCATGTGCATCTGCCACCCTCCCCGGGGAGCCAGCGCTTGTCCCTCTTGGTACCTCTCCCTCCAAGCTGTATGTCACCCTCAGACTTGAACGGCCCCGTTCAGGTTGTGTAAGGAGACAGTAAAAGAGTAGGATAAGCTGGGTGTTGTGGTGAAGGCCTGTGATCTCAACACTTGGGACGCTGAGGCAAGTGGGTTGCTGTGGGAGGCCAGCCTGGGGCCCCACAACTTAAGGGCAGCCTGAACTATATACATAGTGAGAGTCTGCCTCAGAAAACAAAACTACCACCACCACTACAATAAACACCAAAAACCAAGCAAATAAAAACAGGCAGGAGGAGGACAGAATCCTCCTCACCCAACAGAACAGAGCACTGGGGCTGGCGGCTTCCTGGGCTCCGACGTAAGCTCAGGTGCCCCATCGGTAAGACAGGGAGAATCACAGGCCCTTGGGGTTGTTGCGAACATTCCCTGAACTAATTCCAGACAAAGGAATTTAGAACTAGCTGTGCATGGTGGCACATGCCTGTAATCCAGCCTTCGGGAGGCTGGGGCAGGAGGGTCACAAGTTCCAGCTCAGTTGGGTAACTTAGTAACTCAGCAATGCCATGTTTTAAAAAAAGCGTCAGGGGATTGTCGCACAGTGCAAAGGCTCTGGGTTCACTTCGCAGTACCCCATCACCTCCCTACCCCCAAAGCAAACTTTCAACAGCCTAGTCCGTAGTGAGTGCCCCAAGAGAGCTGTGTATCACAGCCTCCAGTTAAAAGCCAAAGGGCCCTTTCATCTGCCTGGCCCTCTCTCATCTTCTTTCGCTCCACAGCAAAACAGCTCAGGCTCCTGCACTGCCTCCACTTCATCTCCCCTTCCTGTGTCCACATTCTGCTCCGAGGCGCTCAGTGCCGGGCTGGGCGGGTGTGCTCTCTGCCCTGGCCCTCTCGGGTGCACCCCTTCCTGTGAGTCCAGCCCCTCACGCTGTCCTCACCAGCCTGGCCCTCTCGGGTGCACCCCTTCCTGTGAGTCCAGCACCTCATGGCCGTGCTTCTGCCCGGCCTCTGCTCGGCTCCGGGCCCTGCGCACTCCCGCGCCCTGTGTCCCTGCTCAGTTCTCAGACGGGATACACTGGAGCTGGGCCCCAGGCCTCGCAAGCCCACTCCTCACTCAGCCCCCTCAGCCAAGGCTTCCAGAGGCCACGTCTCCTTCTACTCCTCATCCGACCCGCCAGTCCAGTTCAGATCATCTGTCCGGAACCTGCCCCTCTGTCTACCCTGCAGCCCTGCACCAGCCCACCCTGACCCACCGGGACTAGGTTGGCAGCTTGTCCTGCTCCCAGAGGGCCCTCACACACTCAGGAACCCCATGGACACGAGGTGGGACTGGGCCCCCTGTTCTGCACGCTCCCCCTGGCTCACTTGGAGCAGATGCTGAAGCCCTGGGGTATGGCCCCTAAGACCTCCCACGACCTGTGCCCAGCACCCTCTGACCCCATAGCCCACCACTCTTCTTCCCAAAGCCAGGCCGCTTGGCCTCAGGGCCTTGTAGCTGCTGTTCCTTTGGCCTGGAACGCTTTTCAGCCAGCGCGACAGCCTTCTGACTCAGCACACGCTTCTTGCCGACTGCTGTGATGCGCTGGCCCGCCTCTCCCAAGGGTGACAGAGTCCCCTTCTCGACCTAGAGCCACCTAGCACTTACTTCTTGGGGTCGGTGAAGGGCAGCGAACGTGGTGGGGGCTCATCTGTCCTCTTCCACCCTGCGGGGTGCTTACTGCGCACAGGCTGCTTGGAGAAGAAGGACTTGGGGACGGAGGTGGAGAGCTGGAAGGGGCTGGACTG
Organism: Petromus typicus; assembly: GCA_004026965.1. NCBI lineage: Eukaryota > Metazoa > Chordata > Mammalia > Rodentia > Petromuridae > Petromus > Petromus typicus. Next base: position 15,484 of record PVIR01034074.1, read on the forward strand.
GGCCAGCTGGGAGGGCCGAGGAGTCTCTGCACTGGCCGTTTTGTAAACCTGAGCGGGGTAGCCAGTCCGGGAGCCCATGTCACTGCAAAGACCAAGAGTGAGAAAGTTCATGCATGAGAGACACAGATGCACTACTGCTGTGGACGAGTCCAATGGGACAGAGGCTGTGCAGGGCAACACGGACTCCAGCCTGGGATTGCCCTGGCTCCTCTGGGATCTCTGCGGGAGTCCGAAAGTCACCGTCCCTCGAGGCAACCTGTGCAGCGGAGGGTGAGGTCCATCTCTCACCTGTCTCACATTTCATATGGGATTATAATAATATGTGATTTGTTTTTCTTTTTGAGACAAGGTCTCACTTTGCAGTTCAAGCTGGTCTTGAACTCATCAATCTTCCTCAAGCCTCTACCTCCCGAGTGCTGGGATTACAGGCGTGAGCCACCATAACCAGCACTGTGGTATATGGTACTGATTGCTGCTGGGCGGGAGTCTCCAGGCCCAGTATTGTATGTGTTTATGGGGGATCGAACCTAGGCCCTCGTACTTGCAAGGCAGGTGCCGGAACCACTGAGCTAAATCCCCAGCCCAGCCTAGATAGTTTTAATTTTGTCCTGAGATAGGGTCTCAGTACACCACTCAGGCTGGGTTTGAAGATGTAATCTTCCTACCTCAGCCTGCAGAGCGCTAGGCTTACAGATGTGCACCACCAACATACTGTCTAGTCAAGATCTTAACAATTCTTAAGAGGGAAGAAGGAAGGAAGGAAAGAAAGAAGAAAGGAAGGAGAAAGAAAGAAGGAAGAAAGAAAAAACAAAGAAAAGAGAAAGAAAGCAATGACAGAGACAAACATGTCAGTATAGTCATATAAGGTAAGGGTTAAGTGGTTCTCTGAAACTTAACTCCAGACGTCTGCTGGATTATAATATAAAATGCTTTTTCTATTTTTGGTAATGGTCAAAATGTTTCAAAGAACTGGGTCGGTACATGTCTGGAGAAACATCTTTGGGGGAGTGTACACCATCTGATTCTCCCCGGAGGAGGTACCAATGGTGAACACACACATGGTAATTGTCAAATTAAGCTACACAAATGCTGCTAGGTAATAGAGAAGTCACCCCTTGGTACCTCAGAGTTGCTCTTAAAGGCAACATGGTCAGTTCTTCCTTATTTTTTGGTATTGGGTATTGAACCAGGGCTGTTGTACTAAGCTATATCCACAAGGATTTTGCCCGGTCACCAAGTTCTCTGAGCCTGGCTTTACAACACTCCTGCCTCAGCCTTCCAGCTGCTGCCCCACTGATTTTAGCTATGTCTCTGTTGATAGTACATATCAGTGCATCTTTCTTTTTCTCTTTCTTTCTCTACCCCCCTCCTCTTTCTTTTTTTTTGAGACAGGGTCTCATTTTGTAGTTCAGGCTGGCCCTGAGCTCAGCCTCCAACTCACATCACAGCAATCCTCCTGCCTCTGCCTCCCGAATGCTGGGATTACAGGCATGAGCCACCACGCCCGGCACTGTGGTAGGTGGTAGTGATTGCTGCTGGCGTGAATCTCCACGCCCAGTATTGTTATGTGGTTGCCGATCGAACCCAGGCCTTTGCGCTTGCAAGACAGGTGCTGGAACCACTGAGCTATATCCCTGGCCATCCTCTTTCTTTCTTGAGACACAGTCTTGTTTTGTAAGTCGGGCTGGGAGCAGATCCTCCGGCCTCACAAATAGCCCTAGAAACGAAGGCTGCTTTCTTTTTTTTTTAGGTTTTTTTGAGACAGGGTCTCGCTTTGTGGTTCAGGCTGGCCCTGAGCTCAGCCTCAGACTCACATCACAATCCTCCTGCCTCTGCCTCCCGAGTGCTGGGATTACAGGCGTGAGCCACCACGCCCGGCACTGTGGTATGTGGTACTGGTTGCTGCTGGGTGTGGGTCTCCACACCCAGTATTATTATGTGGTTACCGGGGAATC
>PVIR01034075.1:0-17433 GCA_004026965.1 Petromus typicus
TTTTTTTTTTTTTTTTGGTTTTTTTTTTTTTTTTTTTTTGAGACAGGGTCTCACTTTGTGGTTCAGGCTGGCCCTGAGCTCAGCCTCAAACTCACATCACAGCAATCCTCCTGCCTCTGCCTCCCAAGTGCTGGGATTAAAGGCATGAGCCACCACGCCTGGCACTGTGGTATGTGATACTGGTTGCTGCTTGGCGTGAGTCTCCACGCCCAGTATGGTATGTGATTACCGGGGATCGAACCCCGGGTCCTTGCGCTTGCAAGACAGGCGCCGGAACCACTGAGCTAACTCGCCGGCCCGAGGGGGTCTTTTCTAAAGATTAACTTTGACTATTTTTATCTTTAAGTGTCCTGTGTGATCCGACACTTTGGGGTCAGATCTCAGCCTGGTGAAGCCATCACAGACCCTGTCTCTCACCTGCACTGTCACCGGGGAATCTGTCAGCAGTTACTGGTGGCATTGAATCCGTCAGCCTCCTGGGAAAGCTCTAGAGTGGAGTGGGTACTGGACATGGAGCCTATACTACATCTCGGCTTTCCAGGGCCGCACCTCCATCATTGCTGACAAAGCCAAGAACCAGTTCTTCCTGCAGCTGAGCTCCGTGTCCACAGAGGACATGATCATGTATTACTGTGCATTTCACAGTGAGAGGACATCAGTGTGAGCCTTGATCAAAACATCCCTGCAGCATACTCAGGACTAGCCGGGGTCGCCCATGACCACCATACTCAGAGTTCAACTATAATGATCAATGCAGAGAAGTTGTAATTCAACTTTCAGGGACTAGGATGACACCCACTGTCCATCTTCCATATCTCCTCACATCTATTGCCTAGGTATTAGCAAGGACAATGACTCACTTTTGTTACTCTAGATCCCTGGAGCAGCCCTCTTTCACTGGCTCAAAACCAAACATCTGCTCACAACATAATTGGTCATATCTAGACTCATCCATGAGATGCTTCACTTTTTGTCTGTAGTTGGGTATCTAACCTGTATCTTATGATTGCACATCTGACAATCAGCCTCTGTTACCTACCTTCACATTCCATTTCATCTTCTTCCTGTTCAGTTGCCGTCAAGCCAGCCCAGGCTCTCGGTGAGGCCTCGGGGATCTTCCTTGACGTCTCGTTCATTCTCACACTCACATACACATCAGGAGCTCTGGACCATGTTCCGTGTCAGAAGCACAGAGTGAGCAGCTTCTTGGTGCTTTTAAAATGCTGTTGGTCTAACATTTGATGTTGGCAGAGTTGATTCCCTTTGGGATCTAGGTACAGATTCAGTTTTCCTGCTTTTCCCAGATCCTAGACTCTGCCTGTCTTCCTTAGCACATGGCCTTTTCTCCATCTTCAAACTCATCACTGTGATCTCCACTGTCTTCAATACATCAGCTGTGGTCTGGCTCTGACACCCATTTTTCTACCTGTAAGAAATCAAGGGATTATGCTGATTCTATCCTGATGATGCTTAGTCATATCTTCCTTGATAAAAATCTTTGATGTAACCATCCAGGAAGATCCTGTTGCCATGACCAGGTAACAGAGACACAGGTTCTGGGATGGGGCTGTGGACATGTGGGGTCCTGACTCAGCAGGCTCAGCCTCTGTCCCTACCCAGCCTCACTCCACTCCAGACACAGTCCGGTTCCTGCATGGAACAGATATTGTTCAGCAGCAGCCTCAGCAGAGTCTGAGCACATTCCACTCATATTGCCTGTTTTGGGGTCTCTTCTTGTCCCCTTTGGGTTTCTTTGATATCATTGCAGATTATTTGATACAATGGCATGAATCACACTTCATTTCTTCCTACAGATATTGGAAAATATAACTAATATTTGCTATTAGGTGTCCTGGACTTTAAGTAATATCTTCCTTACAAGCGTGTGTATTTCAGGACTTACAATTATAATGCATACTTTCACTTTTCACACATCAGAAAGCTGTTCTTTATTAAAGTCTCTCCTTCAGTTGTTGATTCTTTTCCCATAGTTCATTATTGGTACATGTGACTAAAGTAGAAAACTGCAAGGGTCCAGAAGTAATCCAGCAAATAGTAGCACCTCAGTGACTCCTGTCAGTCTTCAGAGTTCTGAATACAAGCTTATTCTTCTTATATACCTCATTTTACTACTACAAGACATGAGAGTTGTTAATTATCACATGTTATAAAATGATTCTTGCACACTAAACAATGCAGTAAGAGAATGGGGTACAACACTGGGGATATTATGCAAAGCATTATCCACTTCATGTTGGTTGGTATCCAATTCTGTTTTTAGTTGCTGTAACAAAATGGGTGAATGGATGAAGAGACTGTGCCCTTTATAAGCTACAGGAGCTCATTTAGCTCTGGGTCTGCATGTCAAGAGCATGACACCAACCTCTGCTGACTTCTGGTCAGGGCTTCCCTCTGCATCTTCACAAGGTGATGCTACAGGTGATGGCACAGAGTAAGTATGACCGGGAAACTGGCCCTGCATAATATACCCCAACACCCCCAGAAAGTGAGAATCAAGATATGCCATAGACAGGTAGATATTTTTAATGTTGAACGTGACCATAATGTATATGTAAAAATGTATCAATAAACTCAAAATTTAAAAATATAGGCCATCAATATCCTGGTAGTGCCTTAATCTGTGAGTGAATCGATCACTCATAAAATGCTCATGAAAAGGCCCTAACTACTTCCCAAAGTTGCCTCTTTCAAGTATAACAAACTAAGAACCATGAATCCAGCATGTAGAACCGGTGGGACAGCTCACACCTCTTCAGCTGGTGACAAGAATTACTGTTAGTACATGGAAGAGGACAACATTTGTGTTACGGGTTTTATTTAAATGTCCTCCCCAAAGTCTCATGCAAACGATGCAGGACGTTCTTTCTCAGACTAATTGAAAGTGTAATGTGTGATACCTGAGTTCAGGGGAGTAATTACTAAACCACTACACGGGACTGATTAATTTGTCATCATCATAACCCAGGTAGTCTGAATGAGATAGTAGGGCAGGAAGATGCTGTTCAGTTCCTCTAGTTCTCTTAGCTGCCTTGTGTGCACCATGCTGCTTTCTCCTCTGTAATGCTTGCTTGCCATTCCTGCCTTGGAGCTGGTCAATTATGAACTGAAACCACTTCCCTCCAACTGTAGGTGTTGGGTACATAGTATCAGCCTGAAGAGAAAAGTAACTAACACAACTTGTGACATTAATAAACTAACTAAAATATATATAGAATTAAGATAGAACACGAAAGAGACAGAGACACGGAGCTGAGCTAATCTTTTCTCTGCAGAAGAAGCTGAGAAAGGAAACAAAGGTCAGTGACCTAAGATTGTCAGCACCTCGTGAAGCTCGAGATGGTTTTATTCTGAACTCCTTGTTCTGAGATCAGTACAGTGGAGAAGCGTCCAGTTATTCAGAGATGAACGCAGTGGTTGTATCACAGTCATTCGGAGGGAGAATGAGAGATGCATACAGGAGATGTTTCCTCCTCATTCTGTTCTCAGTTTCCACAATAACTGCTTTGCCTGAGCTGGGAAATCACAGAAGCTGCTCTTTTCTTTCCTCCTCACCCTCCAGATTCTTCTTCCTGTTTGTCTCCCTGAGGTCTGAGCCCATCAGAGAGGCTTGTATGACTCTGTGTCAGTGGGAAAAGCCTCTGATATTCTGTAGGTGATGCTCCATTACTTACTTCAGGAATCTTAACAAATAGATGAAATTTTTTTTGTCTTCTCCTCACCAGTGTTCCAGCTGGTCAGGAAATCAGATTACTGACTTCAATTTCCATACTGATTTCATAGTAGTAACATGCTAATGATCCTTGGATTTTCACAACAGACAGGAACAGGTGGATAAAGGATGAATTGGTGGGAAATACCCCCAGTTGACTTTGTGTTTTCCTATCATGTTGACATCATCACATGTGCCTTCTGTGTGGAGCATTTGGGAGGAGAATCTACTATGGAAACAGCAGCAGCAGCAGCTCTTGTCCAGTTTTATCCTCTGCACCCTGCAGTCCTGGGCTGTGCAGCCTCAGCTGGGGTTTGGAAGTGTCCTGCACAAGGCTGCTCAGTGATTATGTCAGAATGCACTGGAAGAATAGCATTCATGGAAGAAAGGAGACACCTGGTCTGGAATTCCTTACCTTAGGACAGATCATCTTCTGCTACGTAGTCCTCTATAGGAAGTGGGTCAAGGCTCCTATACCTTAGGCACACACATGGAATGCTGTAGGAAGTCCCACTGTGAGCAGGCTGTGACTTCTGCAGGTGACCACGTCTGTCCTTTAACTCTCACAACCCAGTGAATTATTAAGTGTTCTCTATTTGAACATACAATTGTTTCCCTGAGTATTCTGAGATTAGTACAGTGACTAATCTTAATTTTATTTCAGATTTACTCATATTTTTGGCATGGAGAAAGTCAGTTAATTCCTCTGCTAACGGAATAATCTGGAAGAGTCCTTCCTGCATTCTTGGGGCTCAGCTCCTGGAAACCCTGCAGTGCTGAGGAGACAACTGGCTCTGCCCTGGACAGTACAAGAGACAGGTGAGCAACCGTCCAGCAGCAGTGAGCTCTGGTGAGTAATGCCCAAGAAATGATTGTCTCCTTGTTCCCTTGGCTGCATTGAGTCTCTCAAAGGGGCAGTGTCCAGGATATATGGTGTCTTGGGCAGAAACCAAATTTCAGTGAATCAGAAACACACCCGACTGTGTCCACTGGAAATTAGGTCAGGATTTATGGGAGGACAAATTCATGCATGCGTGTGACAAGCAGCCTTTCATCCTGCAGTAGCTGTGCTGCTCTCTCAGCATCTCACACGCTGTCAGGATATCAGTGGTCTCCGCCCCTCTATAGTATCAGAAATCCCTCAGTGACTCCTTCCCTCAAACCCTCATTATCCTTCACTCTGGTTCAGGTGTGAGCTCTGAGTAGTGTTGCAGGCCTTCCCTAAACACTGTCATCACTGCAACGGGCCAGGCTATAGCTGTTTCAGCTCCAGTCTGTGCCACAGTGGCTCCTTAACGTGTGTCCTCACAGGACCTGGTTTGCACGTGAGGAGCTGACCCAGACAGACTCCCATATTCATTCCTCATCATGCTGTCTCAGAACACACTGTCATGAGGAAGCCTCAGTGGCCGAGTCTCACAAACACAGTCTGTCCTTGGCACCCTCTGCTCCTCTAACTGCTGACTGGAGCCATAAAGCATCTCCTGCTTTTCTCATGGATTCATTTTCAAGGAAGGAAGTAAAGGTGCTCCATTGACCTTTGGGGTTTACTGTTTCAATGAAAGAATGAAGAAATGAAAGCTTCCTATCAATTACCATGGGCATTGAGACCATGGTCGATATAATATCATGTATGTTGTAACTCACAAATCACCATGCTCAGCCCAACCCAGATTTAAACCTCAATGCACTTCAGTGTTTTTCCCCCATCTTGGGTCCAACATACTGAAGGAGATGGCTGTGGAGAAAATTGGGTGGTAAACCAGAAGGTCCTTGTGCTTCAGCGAGCTGTCTGCATCCATGGCCCTTTATCAGGAAGTTAGATGCTTAGGCAAATGAATCCTTCATACAGTCACATATTTCTGTGCATGACACATAGGGAAGGGACATCAGTGGGAGCCCTGACACAAACTTCTATACAGGGGCACTCATGACCAGCAGGGGGTGCCCATGGCCTTCCAGGGCCACTAAGGAGTGACAAGGTTCTTGCAACAACAGTTGAGGGGGCCAGGTGCAGAGAACATAAGAGACCTCACTGAGCCGGCACAGGGTCAGACCGGGGCAGCTGCAGCACATAACTTCCTGCCAAATCTATAAAGTGGTTTTGTTTCGCAGTTCAGCATGAGAGATCAGAGAAAGCTACTTTACACCATCTGAGAAAATATGTCAACTTTCTTTCACTTACAAAATGATTTGGTCCTCCACGACATGGACAGGAAAGGAGACACAGTTCTTAGTTGTCTGAAATCTCAATAAACCTGACTCTCCATATAATGCATGATGTTGGAGAAATATATATATATATTTTTTACTGCCATAGTCCTACGTTACTTTTTTTAGAACAGAGACTTTTGCATTCATAGCTCTATACTCTTCCTTTCACCCTGGACTCCTTTTATTTTTTTCAATTCATATTAAAATTCACTGAACATGAATTTGTCCTTTCTATAGTGTATAGTTCATTCACAATTAGTATATTTAATTATCACCTCTATTTAATTTTAAAGTATTATTTTTCTGAAAAAGAAATATCAAACACAATGCATATTACTCTCTATTGCCTCCTTCCTATAATCCTTCACTACCTCTAATCCTTGTGCTGATTTTTATTAGTACAAACGTGCAGTGCATAGTGATCACATCCAGCTTGTGGATTTTGATACTTATGCATATGGCATCTTGATCATTTTTTATGTCACCCAAGTGCACATCCTGCTCTCTCCTTCCTTCCTCAGGTACCTTTCCCTCTTCCACAGAATGTACATTCCTCCTGCATAACATGTCTCTTTATTTGGCCCTTTATATTCTTATATTTTGGGGCTCTCCTTTTAGGGAGCCCATGTGATACTTAGTCTTTACTGATAGACCTGATTCTCAAATGATCCATTTCCCTCCATATGACACTAATTTATCATTCTCTGTGTGTAAGTATTAGTACTCCATTCTGCATATATAATTTTCTTTGACCATTTACCTATTGAATGCTTTATGGGCTGCTTCATTAACTTATCTATTTTGACTTGTGCTGCTACTAATATGAATATTGATATCTCCTTTAGATCTTACAGAAGATAGGTTGAATTATAGCTAAGTCAAGTGGAATTATGTTTAGCTATTTCCAATGTTTGTAAGAATTTTGGAAGTATTTTAACTTATTTACATTCTCAACAGCAGTGCATGAGGGTTCTTGTATTCCCCACGTCCATCCAAGCAATAGGTAAGTTTTGAGTTCTGGGCACTGAACACTCTTACTTATTGATGAATGACATAAAAAGCTGCAGACAGGAAGGTCCAGGATCACTGACTGATGAGCTCTGCTTCCAAGTACAAAAGGAAAATGAGATAAACAGAGGAGGGAACACTGAGGAGACTATGAATGACTGGAGGATTAGGGAGAAGCAGGGAGAAGCTGAGAGCTCATGGGGCACACACCAGTCGGGTTACCTCTGGACACTGCTAGGAGCTCAAGGTGAGGATCCAGATAGATTCTTTCACAGTGGAATAGGAGGAATGATGAGTGACAAGTGGACCCTGTCCTGCTCTGAATAGTTCCTCATGGAAGAAATTTTCCAAAATCTTATCCACTTGGAAGAAAATATTCTGCTAATTTCAGAGCAGCCATCAGTCCTTCAAGTATGACCTCAAGGACTCCAATGGAAGGGAAAAAATTGGAAGGAAATGCACTGTCTTCTATAAAGCAGAGGTGATGAGAAAACAGAAGAGATCATTATTTGTATTCACTGGGAAGGCACCGTGTTCTTGGTATGAAGGTGTGTTGAGAAAGATGAGTGTCCCTAATATAGATAACCAAATCACTATGACCTTCAGTGACAACATTGACCCACAGCACAACACCATCATCAGTGGGCAATGGTGCTGTCATCAAGTCTGTCTTCTCCAGGTTTTTCATCACATAAGTTTCTTTCAAGGAACTCTGAGTGGACCCACAGCCCCCTGTGAGTATCCTCAGCTGCAGTACTGGCTCCTGTTTCTGGTCTGTATCATGAGACCCTGATTTCTAGGCATGACAATTGGTGCAGGTGAGGCCAGGGATGTGGGGAGGCTCATACTCACTAACTTATGGGAAGTTCTGGAATCCACATTATAGAGGCTGCATCTCTTCACTGCAGGATCACAGCATGCTTAGGAGTCTCCTCATCCTCCTCAAGTCACATGATGCCAATATTCATCCAATGGGATCACAGGACAGTTCTCAATAGCAATGCCAATGAGCCTGCAGCTAGAATGGCCCAGCCACAAAGCTGTTCTGTCTTAGAGCCTGAATACCTGATAAGACGAGTAGTTCCAGCTGTGTAGCCCAGATGTCAGATGAGCAGGAACAGGCTCACACAGGGACACCAACTGTGAGATCAAGGTCCAGGCCACACAGAGGTCCCCTTGAATTTTGATCCTGTTCTAAGCTCTTAATCAGTCATATTTTACTCGTACATCCTCTATGCAATGTTCTGCTGCCTATGCTCTTAGAAGACTGTGACTCTGCACATGGGAACCTGTGTGAAGGGGCCAGTCCACCCTCCCATGCATGTGGCACAGGGTCAAACACTGACCCTCATCCTCTGTGAGCCACCTGGCCCTCACCACCTGAAGGAGCAGCACAGTGTGACAAGGGGCTCATGATGAAGACACTCCCTGTTTCCCTGCATCCAGTTGCTTTGTGGTAAGTACATAATGATACTCTCATTCAGTAGTTTGGTCAGGCAGCTCCTGAGTGGGTATAGGTTGTGGGTGGACAGGTCATCCTCCAACTCCAGACACCACCTCTGCTGGGGCCTAATGGAGGGACAGTGGGAGTGGTTCATGTGCTTTGTTCCCTGGAAGGTTCCCCCAAAGTAAAGCAGCATTGCTTCCCAGAGCATCTGGACTCCAGAAAGGTTACAGTCTGTCTTTACAAGGTCCATCTCCAGAAATTGTCTCTGCTCTGGGATCCTTGGAGAATAGGTGGTGTGGTCACCAGGTCCTTTGCTCCAGGACTGTGTCTTGAGCTTTTTGAAGTCTTTAAGGAACATCGGAATCTAGCTCAGATGTTTCCATTCATCTGAGGACACTGTAGGAGTCATCTTGTCATCCAGATTTTTTTAATTGAAATCTTTATTGGTACATTACATATATACATCATGATTGCATTCAACAATGAGAATTTGTACCAGTATATGACACAACTTAATTCTCATTTTTCCCATAACCCTGCCCACCCTACCATCCCCACCCCCCATATACATAAACTTTGTTTCCTTCCTTTTTGTTATAATCTCATTATTTTCCCCCTTTCACTCCATTATTGTCATCCAGATTTTAATGGCTGAACAGGGTGTGGAATACCAGGGAGTTGAGGACACATTCTATACAACTTAAGCCCAGCGACAGGGGATTTTCCCAGGCAGGATCCTCCGGGGCTTAAGTTTTCCTATTTCAAAAAGTGTGAGGAGGGCCAGGGATTTAGCTCAGTGGTTCTGGTGCCTGTCTTGCAAGCGCAAGGACCCTGGTTCGATTCCCCGGTAATCATATACAACACTGGGCGTGAGAATCATGTTGATCAGCAACCAGTATCACATACCACAGTGCTGGGTGTGGTGGCTCATGCCTGTAATCCCAGCACTCGGGAGGCAGAAGCAGGAGGATGGCTGTGATGTGAGTTTGAGGCTGAGCTCAGGGCCAGCCTGAACTACAAAGCGAGACCCTGTCTCGAAAACAAAAACAAAAACAAAACAAAACAAAACCCCAAAAAACTGTGAGGTGACATTGGAAATTTATGAAATGTACACAGGTTCAAGAAATGTCCTGTGCAGGAAATGTTGAGTGAGTTTACCTGATTAAAAAAAATGCAGCAAGAGCTGATTCCTGGGATTTTTAATTCACTTAATAAATCATCAGTAAGGTGCAGTGCAGAAGGTATTTTGTTAAATCAGATGATGTGCCACATTGTGAGACACACTTCCCTCAATGTCCCAATATAGTGTTTCCCTCAAGGGAACACAGTCTCAGGGTTGAGGAGGATGCCAGGGTCAGAGGGTACTATGTCCAACTCCTTTGTAGTCTCCACAGGTGCCCACGCTGAGGTACAGCTGGTACAGTCTGGAGCTGACCTGAGGAAACCTGGAACCTCAGTGAAGGTCTCCTGCAAGGCTTCAGGATACACTTTCACTGATTATGTTATGCACTGGATTCATCAGAATCCCGGGCAGGGGCTGGAGTGGATTGGAGAGATCAACCCTAACAGTGGAGGCACTTACTACACTCAGAAGTTCCAGGGCAGAGTCACCTTCACCAGAGACACCTCCTCCACCACAGCCTACATGGAGCTGAGCAGTCTGAGGTCTGAGGACACAGCCGTGTATTACTGTGTGAGACACAGTGTGGTGACCACATCCTGAGAGTGTCTGAAACCCTGATGGAGGTGCACCTGCAGTGCAGTTGATGTGACTAAGATGAAACTTCAGATTTGCTGAGAAAACTACTGAATTAATGGAGGCAAAGAACTAAACTAACACTCATGCTCCTTGATTGGATGGGATCATGTTGTCAATGTCCATCACAGTTACTGTTAATGCAAAATACAAGAGCCAAAGTGTTCTCCCACCTAATACAATGGACACAAGCTATGTCAAGAAAGTATTTGCGAGGACACACAGTTCAAAATTGTTGAGTATCTAGTAGTACAGTTTTTTAGTTTTATGCAATCTTCTGGGTTTTTTTTTCTCAAAAAAATGGCCTGAATATCTCTCAGAATATCTCTGCCATTATTAGTTTAGAATATCTACTTGTTTTATCACATCACACATTTTAAGGTTCTTTATAGTTTGTAATTTTGGCATATTTTTCTAGCTGACATGGATATTATCACTAACCACTTTTACTTCTTGTGCACTAGGAAACATCTTCTTTCTCCTACTTCACAGAAACGCAGTGCCCACTGAACAACCTGCTCACATTCTGCCATCATCTTCTTTTCACTACATTTTAATGTCCACTCCCCTTTTCTCTGTCTAGAATAACAAGATATTTATGCTACAAATGACTCAGTGAATATGACATTTACTCAGACATTTCTGGCCTACTTCAGTGCACACAGGCATCTTGCAGATTCATCAGTTACACCAAGACTGAGAAGAATTTGTCTTTTTAATGGCTGAAGAGTTGGTATCCTGTGAAGTTTATGGGAACATTTCTTCTCCTGATCAGTCGATGGAAGCCTCAGTTGATTCTATGTCTTGGCCAGATTGAAGAGCTCAGCAATAAATGCAAATGGTGTAAAATTCTTTTATAAAATGAATTTATTATACTTCATTGCTTCAAGCAGCAGTGATATTGTTATATCATATAATTGGCATAGATTTAACTTTGATGAATGTATATACTGTTGTCCATCATGGCAGTTCTGAGTTATCTTCCCAACATCAGGTCTCTTTCCACTCACTCTCTCCACTGTTTCTTTTTTTACGTTTTGATGATACTCTGAGTGGCATGATATAAATCAGTATAGTTTTTATCTGAGCATCTCCGATGATGAGTGACATTGAGCTCAACACAGGTTTCCAGTTTTACATTTTTGAGAAACACCTTTGAGATCTCTTTCTTTTTCTATAACCAGAGGGGCTCTTGGGCACCTCTGCCTAGGTCATCTCTTCTGGTAGTCTGCATGCAGGGTCTTACTGTCTGTTGACTTGTTCTGGAACTACTTTTCCTGGCCTTATCTTTGGGGTGGATGGCAGGGTGGGAAATAGCTGACTTATCTGTGGTTAGCATCGTATTAGTCAGAGGGCATGTGAATATCTATTGTATTGTATACTTACATGAAGAATATGGTGACTCAAGAGTGGATTATATAGTGATCCTAGAGAAAATACATACATGTGTGTATTAGTGCATAGTTGTGAGCTTTCCCCAAAGTTAGTCAGGCTCCTTCCTACTTTGGTTTCCCTTGGAAAATGGGAACAGCTAATTGTTCATGCATTTGCATCTCTGTTCTCTACCTGTTGTCCATCTCCTGATGTATCTCTCATTCCACCTGTGCTATTGTCATTTTCTCTATTTTTTCTATTGTTTACACCTGTAGTAGAGTTTATTCCCATTGGAACTTCTCTAGAAAGTTTTATGCCTTGGTCAGTATTAGCTAGAAAATCAAATGAGATTTATATTCTATTTCCTGTCTATAGACAACTCATTCTATGATAGTCAACCTGTGTATGTGACCAATGGATTAATTCATGGCACAGTGTTCTTTGCTCCAGTGCCCTAACTGTTGGGATGACCTGGAGCCTATTTTTCAAGACAGCACTACAAGACTGTGTATCTATGTGAATCAGGGGTCTCCATAGACTCAGCATCATAAGAGAGAAGGAAGAAGAGAATTAGAATTGGGTAGAACATGTGATAGAGAGAAGATAGGTAGATAGATAGATAGATAGTTAATTAACACATATGGTATTTAATCTAACACCTCCTGTCATTGCTCATCTAAAATTTGAAGGAAAGCCAGGTTGGTTATTCAAAGGACAGAAAAGTAGGAGTAGCAGGACAAAGATTTCAAATCCAGTAGATTTCAGGGTAGGTGACGACCTTATACAGCATCAAGGAAGGATGGAATTTGTCCTATCTTCCATGTCCCTACTTTAGTCTATGCAGGTTTTCAGTGGACTGTGTTACCCTCCTGTGTTGGGGAGTAACATCAGCTTCACTCAGTATGAGGAGCCAAATGTGAACTCTTCCATGATGCCTCTCAAAGAACATGCCATAGAGAATAAAACCAGATACCATTTGATCCCTAACTGTGTACCCTCAGTCACAGGCCAGTTCATTTCTTCTGAGAGTACAAATGTCATGGATGATAAGAGAAAGAATCCCAGAAGCTCAGTGTCCACATTTCCTCTCACATTAAAAGGCAGTGGGTAGTTCGGTCCTTCCTTGTGCTCCCGCATTTGCACCCTGAGCCCCTCCTGCCTCCACACTCCCAGGTTGAAAGCCCAGCTCTTACTGAGCGACCCCAGCTACTCTTACAGCACAACCAACGAGCGGACATCTTGGGGCTGCTTCTCTGCTGGTTGGAGTTTCCCACCGTGACTGCTCTCAGAGGAGGGACCTGGTCACAGAGGACTTGTGGGTGTGATCGTCCTTGTCCCCAGATGTCCTGTCCCAGCTTTGGCTGGATCCTCCAGGCTCCAGGAACATGGCTGGAGTGAAATAAGTCCTGAGTTTAGCTCAGAATCAGCCACAGGAGCAGGTGCAGAGGGCCCTAGGGAGAAAGTTATTCTTAGAATCTCTGTTTTCCTGTTCCTTAAAGCAGCTCCCTTTGCTAGAGACCCATTTTTACATCATATTCTCTTGATTGTGGTTTGATCTTAATTTTGAACATACTATTTTTTCCTACTCAGTGTCTAAATCTTTCTGTACATTTTCTGTCCCCATGAAAGAGTCACAGTTTTCCTCCCTGGATTAAGTGTTGACTTGCAATCATAAGAAGATAACTTGTATAAGTGCTGCTCCAGAATTCTAACAAAAGAGCCTGAGTAGTGGATTACTTGGATCCTCACCACTCATATAATACACTTATGAGTATGTAGACAGTAAAATTTATTAAGAGCCCAAGCAGTGGGTAATTTTACAGTTGCCCTTTTGTCCTATACATCCTGCAAAATATTCTGAGTCATATCTTGTGATGTTCCCATCTGAGGTCCTCAGTATTCACCCCAAAATTCTTCAGGCAGAATTCTCAGTAAATTGATTGCCATGTATTTTCAATTTTATGACTTTTGTATCATTTGTTTTATACAAGGACCCTGAAATTATTGTTATGAAATTCTCGCTGCTGTGCTAAGATGATTAGACATGTTAGAAAAGTTTCAGTGAGGTGTGATATTTAGCAGTAAAGACTGTGATGAATCCATTAGTGGGAGGAGACATAATTGAGCACTATTTGTAGAACTACTTGAGAAAAATCCTAAACTGACACCAGTTGAGTGAAGAAGTTGTGTAGGAGTAGGTGAAAAGTGATCACCTTCTTACTTTCCAGAAATAGGTCTAATAAATACCACATAGGTAAGAACTTGTGAGTTTAAATCCAAGAGACTGAGGGTAACGCTACCAAACAGAAAATTTCTCACATCCTCCAAGGGAGCTGACTTACTGGCACATTTCAAAGGAGAAAGAGCTTGGCTATATTGTAAGTGAAGTTTAATACAGTTCTTGAAACAAAAGGTTTTGAAAGACTTAAAAATCGGGGCTGGGGATTTAGCTCAGTGGTTCCAGTGCCTGTCTTGTAAGTGCGAGGACCTGGGTTCAATTCTCTGGTAACCACATACAATACTGGGTGTGGAGACTCACGCCCAGCAGCAATCAGTACCACATACCACAGTGCTGGGCATGATGGCTCATGCTTGTAATCCCAGCACTCGCGAGGCAGAGGCAGGAGGATTGCTGTGATGCGAGTGTGAGTCTGAGCTCAAGGCCAGCCTGAACTACAAAGTGAGACCCTGTCTCAAAAAAATAAAAATCTACCAAGAGCTCCATAGGAGATGCGTTATATGAATTAGCAGGATGCAAATACACATGTGAATCACTTGATTTAAAGGATTCTGGTGATCAAGCCCCCATTATACAGGTGTCCCTTGTGCTGACAAGATAGTGATCAGAAGGCAGCATTCATTTTATCTAAGAAAACTAAAGTAATCAAATACAGGAATCACGTTTGATTATCGGGGTTTATAACAACTTACTTGCCATTATTATTAGAACATGTTACTGGATTTACCTTCCTAGTGTGGTGTTGGCACATGTTCATAGTGTCTCTTCCTTGCTTTTTAAGAAAAAATCCATTTCCCTTTCCTCCCCCCCTTTTCCATGCACTTGTCCTCTTCTCTATCGAACAACATCTCTCTCTACTTCCTGTCACCTCTCTGATTTTGTTCTTTAACAGAATTTTGGATCCTCATAAATGTTCAACTTTGTGGTATTGAAGCTTCTGTGTGTATTCCTGCAAAAATTATGTCTCAAGTACATTCATTTCCTCCGACATATATCTTTATAGCACAGTGAATTCCATTGTGTATACACACCCCATTTTCTTTATCCATTTCTATCTTGAAGTCTACAGGGTGTTTTCAAGTTGTAGCAATCATGAATTGTGCTGAGGTAATTTTACTTTTTATTTATTTATTCATTTTTGAGACAGATTCTGGATTTGTAGTTCAGGCTGGCCCTGAACTCACTGCATAGCCCAGACTGGCCATGAACTTTTGGCAATCCTCCTGCCTCAGCCTCTCAGGTGCTGGAATTACAAGTGTAAGCCAACACTCCCTGCATTGTGGTATGTGGTTACCTGGGATCAAACTCAGAATTTTGTGCTTGCCAGGCAGACACTGCAACCACTGAGCTAAATTCCTTGGCCCTGTAAAAACGTTTTTTTTTAGGTTTTTTGAGACAGGGTCTCACTTTGTAGGTCAGGCTGGCCCTGAGCTCAGCCTAAAACTCACATCACAGCAGTTCTCCTGCCTCTGCCTCCCGAGTGCTGGGATTACAGGCATGAGCCACCACGCCCGGCACTGTGGTATGTGGTACTGATTGCTGCTGGGCGTGAGTCTCCGTGCCTAGTATTGTATGTGGTTACAGGGGAATCAAACCCGGGCCATTTCGCTTGCAAGACAGGAGCCGGAACCACTGAGCTAACTCCCCGGCTCCCTGCAAGAACTTTTAAAAGCATAAAAACTACAAACAATGATAAATGAATACATATTTTATCCACTCTATTGTATTTAATCTGAGGCGGTTTTTAACAGCAAATTGCAATATTGTACATTGCTTTCAGAGTTAACAGTTTATTTCATATTGCTGATAAGTCTGTCTTAATGTTTCCTCCCAGTGATCAGTGCACAGCGTCTGTACCAGTCAGCTCCCACTTCAGCACGGGGGCGTCAGTACAGAGCCCTCTCTCCCCATCCTCACACCAGCCACGTTTCCTGAGCTCTGTCTGCGTCACTGCGGCTCTGCTGCTTTTGGCCGCGGGGCGGCGCTGTGTCTGCTCCCAGGATTGTTAGCCACACCCTTGTTTTGGCCTTTCCCTCCTGGTGGGGATGAGAGTGAGGGACAGAGGAGGGGTCAGCTCAGCACAGAAACGCAACCAATTTACTAACCTGCGCTGACAGATAAGTGAAATGACAGTTCTGAGTACTGTACTAGGCAAAGAGAAACAGGCGACCTATTTTAAATGCCCCATCCTCTAAGGGCAGCTGTACCTGTAATAAGTGATCATTTGTATTCCTGATAAACTTGACCTCAGTGTTTTTCACGTTGTGTGGTGCTTTCTCTGTCCTATAATGGACTTACAGCCCCGCAGTCTGTGCGCCCTTTTCTAATCCATTCTGATGCGTCAGCGCTGTTTTTAGTTACCAATTCATTTCTTCTAGTCTGACCTTCTAGTGACATGACCTTGTGTGACCTCTTTCCCTGATTGATAACTCTCATCTCTGTTTTTCTGATGTAGGTCCTCAAGCTCCAGGTTTCATATTTTCAATTTAATGTAATTTCAAGTACTTGATGGAATGAGGACATTGTATTAATTTGCAATTTGTTCAGTTTTCCTGTTAGGTTCTCTTCTTTGTAGAAGAGACCAACGTAGACCAACGTTTTTCCAAGCATGTTTTTGCATGTGTTCTTGAAGTGCATGTGCACTTCATGAATGTGTGAGTCACAGGTTTTGAATATCTATGGTAACTACTTTCCTTAACTGGAAATGTTAGTCCTCTTCTCTATCGAACAACATCTCTCTCTACTTCCTGTCACCTCTCTGATTTTGTTCTTTAACAGAATTTTGGATTCTCATAAAAGATCAACTTTGTGGTATTGAAGCTTCTGTGTGTATTCCTACTAAAATTATGTCTGTTACAGGTGTAACAGAAACTAACAGGATAATGTTCCTTAACATAAAATAGTTAAGGACATAAAATACACCAACGTTAAGTGGCATGTGTAACTTAGATGTCACACTTCAAGAACACATGCACATGCATGCATGTGAACACATGTTTTCCAAGCATGTTTTTCCAAGCACTTACTTGTGCAAGGTGATGAGCAGCTTTCTTTGCAACTAATAATGTGAAACTGAAGTGTATTATTGAGTTTTATGGTACTGGGGATCAACACTATCTAAAATACATAAAATACACCAACTGCTTAGATCCACCCCCACCTCTATTTTTGTATATCGGGAAAGTAGTCACCATAGATATTCAAAACTTGTGACTCACACATTCATGAAGAGGATCCTGTGTTTAGCAGAACCAAATTCATAGTGGATGTTCTATTTCTGCAAATGATGATGTAGAAAAGTCAGGAGGGGGAGGAAGAAGGACATGAGGATCCCGGGGACGAGATGCAGGAGGGAAGCAGGAGAGGAGCTGTGGAGGAGCCCGGGGAACACGCGGGATGACACTGTGCTCACCGCTCTGTGTGACTGTGGACGTGTCCGTGGGAGTTTACACTTCTCAGGTGCACACTGTTATATGGGAACGTTAAGTGGCATGTGTAACTTAGATGTCACACTTCAAGAACACATGCAAGTATCATCTCAGTGCTGTTTTAATTTTCATTTTATAAAGGGTGTAGTTGCTGAAAAAGTTTTCATATATTTATTGGCCATTCCTACTTCTATTTCTGAGTAGTGTCTGTTCATTTAAATGACCCACTTTTAATTT